>CAUYRT010092874.1:0-124240 GCA_963574885.1 Lepilemur ruficaudatus | reverse complement strand
ACTCCTGGACTCCAGCAATCCTACTGCCTCAGCCTCCCAAGTAGCTGGGACTACAGGCATGCGCCACCATGCCCAGCTAATTTTTCCTATATATTTTTAGTTGGCCAATTCATTTCCTTCTATTTATAGTAAAGACGGGGTCTCACTCTTGCTCAGGCTGGTTTCGAACTCCTGACCTTGAGCAATCCGCCCGCCTCGGCCTCCCAGAGTGCTAGGATTACAAGCTTGAGCCACCGCGCCTGGCCCCTTTCACTCTTTAAATGAGGAGTGGGAAGGGAAGGACTCTCCCTTCAGGACTGAGCAGCCAGGCTTCTGCTTGACTAGCACCTTTCTTCTGGAAGAGTGTGGCATCCAGGGTCCCTTTTGGTAAGCTCTCACCATGGAAGGAGGCAACTGGACAAGACCTGAAGGCCCATTCGGAGTCCTTAGTACCAATGTCCTGGAGCAGACAGACCCCCAGACCTGTGCATGTCACCAGAGAACAGTCTGGTTTTCCAGCACCTTCTGTCACATGGTCACCATTCAAGCATGGTGACGGCCGGTGTTAAGCCACAACCAGTAAACCAGTGGCCAGTTGAATGAGCTGCAGTAAATATATTTTCAGTCAATGATAACTGTTTAATTGGGGCCTAATTAATGTTCACCAGAGCATTTGAGGTGCTTGGGTGAACGGCTCCCTGAAAGACACAAGCGCTATTATTCTATTAGCAGGAGCATTTTAAGGCACTTGAAATTGTAGGTGTGACAGATCCCAGAAGATTAAATTTGCTGCAAGTGAACATTAAAATTAGTGCCTTTGTGTGACCTTGCCTCTCTCCACACCCCTTCTCTCCCCCTTCCTCCTTCCAGAAACATCGTGGATCTGGAAGAGCCACTGTTGTGTGAACACGGCTCATGGACTCGTAACATTCCACTCTTAGACCGAGAGCTAGACCTCTGGCTGGGAGCTCCGCGAGGGCAGGCACGGGTCTCCCGATCGCCGGCTGTGCCCCACTCCCTGCTGTAGGACTGCCTGATGCCAACCAGGGGCCTAAGAATCTTGGTAGAATGAATGAGCAAGAGTGTCAGCCTCCCCTAGTTAGAACGCTAAGCGAGGATGTGATTAGGGTCACAGACTGTGGGATGCCAGCATCTTAGACAAGGACCAGGAGAGGTGAGCAGCACCTGCTTCTTTCAGGTGCAAAACTGGGAAACTGGCTTCAGGGGCTTCTGCCTGGCACTTCCCTTGGTTGTGGGAGAGGAGGGAGGTGAGTGGAGCGGAGGGAGAGAGGGGTGAGGGAAGAGTCTTTCCTCCCGGCTATCTAGGGCCATCCCACGAGCTGGGACAGCACCGGAAGCCCCCTCACCCCAAAGGCCCCAGAACCCTTCCACTCCTACTCTGCCCCCACCATCCCCTCCATAAGGGCAGGGAGGGCAAGGTGGCTCTGGGAGGAGGCCACGGAGGCTGCCTTCTCCCTCCTCCCCTCCCCTACCCGGGAATCCCAACAGGGAGTTGGAGGGCAAGGGCTTCTCTCTTTAGCCCCAGGTTAAAACCCGGCCTCTTTGATGTCATTGTTGCTTCCCACAGTCCTCCCTCGGATGCTCAGTGGAACTCACTGGTTAGGGGCAATCAACCCACCGGGGCTGGTCACGTGGCCCAAGATGGTGGAGAAAGAGCTCAGCAAGTACGGGAGGGCCCCCTGCCTTCTCTGGGCCAGTTTCCCTGTCTGGAAAATTAGCTTTGGATTAGAAGGGCTCAGAGACTCCTTCCAGCTCCAATCTGCTCCATGTGGCCTTGGGCCAGTCACCAAAGCAAAGCCCCCGGTAGCTCATCTATAAAATGGGAACATCCCCACAGGAAGCCTGGCAGCTGGAGTGGACTCTGGCACAGCACAGCCTTGCTGCAGGTTTCTTGGGTCCCCCGTGGAGGTTGGTCCCAGCTCACAGTAAAGAGTTCGGCTCCGGCCCAGCCTCCCCAGAGACTAACTGCGTGACAGCAGCTCAAGCTCTCTGACTCTCGGTGTCCTCATCCGTAGAAAGGAATGAAGCAGGTACCTGAAAGGACTGCTGAAAGAAAACACCTTCGAATTCATGGCACTCGGTAAGTGCTGGGGCAGTGCCAACTGTCACTCTGTGGTTGGCTGAGGGTTCTGGGGTCAAGGCAACCACATTGGCCTGGAGCAAACAGAACCCCCTTTAACCAGATCTTGAGGCTGCAGGGAGTGACACAAAGGCAGCAGGGGGGACAGGTGTTATACACACACACACACACACACACACACACACACGTCCCCTCCCCCTGGCTGTTGGAACTTTTTTCTGAGAAGCCAAGGACTCCATGGGGCCCTAAGCTCTACAAGGACCTGACTTGAGAGGCCCTAGGTGACAGGCCTCCCTCCCTCCTTAGTCTGGCCCTCCCCTGGGCTGGGCAAGGCCAGCAGCTCTCCTGGGGAGGCAGCAGCCTGTCCTGCCTGCTGCTGCTTTGCTGGTTCAGAGAAAACTGTCCTGGCCAGGGCCAGGTGGAAGGGAGCGCCTTCCAGGGTTACTGTCTCCAAGCCAAGCCACCAGGCTCGCCCCCCGTCCCCCACCCTTAACCGGCTCTGTTAAAGGAGAACTGCAGTCTTGACCTTGGTTGGTCCAAGTGTGTGTGTCCCCAGGGAAGTCACTCTTTGGACCTTTAGATGTGTTTGCATCTGGAGTCCCAGGACACACCCAGCAGCCCCAGCCCAGGTCCCCCTGCCTTCTGAGCAGTTTGCTCAGGCCTCTCAGCTGACATCTTTCCTTGCCACACACCAGGCTCCAGTACTTTGCGGACTTTGTAGAGCGCTGATAGTAATAAACCTCGCCATTCAGTGAGTGCCACTGTGCCCCGCACCAAGAGCTACTGGTGTTACCGCTTTCAGTCCCGGCTGGGCGCCATGAGGTCGCTCTGCTCTGACTGCTCTTCCGTCCCTCTTCCGTCCCATTTGACAGCCGGACAAACAGGTTCAGGACAGAACTTGCCCAAGGACGCACATGGCCAGGATGTGGAAGAACAGAATTTAAAGCCACATCTACTGGAAGCTGGGGTTGGGCTCTCACCCTCCTTACTGGGCGGCCTCCACTCTGCTGCCAGGGCCGAGTTCCCTGAGGGCAGGGGCTGTTCTGGATCAGCCCGGGCTCCCTCCAGGGCCCCGTGCAAGGCCCAGAACCTGGCTGGTATTTAGTTGGCATATGAATACAGAGTCTACTGACAGAACCAGTTCCCTAAGAGAGACAGAAAAACAGGAGGAGGGAAGGGGAGGGAGAGAGAGAAACAGGAGGCTCATAGGGTACTCAGGTGTCTGGTCTAGAGCCCTTCAACCTCGCTGCTCCAACAAGACGTGGGGCGGGACAGGGGACAGGATGGGGGGAAGATGCTGAAGAATTTGACACCCCACCCTATCTGCCATGCTGGACCCAACTCAAGGGTGTAAGCTAGAATGTGAAGGCTGTAATAGGGAGCCACAGATGGTCTGGGAGCAGGGGAGTGACGCAAAGCGAAGGGACACTGCTTGCACCGTGTAATTGGATGCTGGAGGCACTAGGCCAATCCCACAGAGCGGGGCAGACCCGCCGAACCACGAGGGAAGGCGGGTAGAGGCAATGGCGGCCCCCCTTCCCAAGTCAGAGGGAACATGACCGATCAGGTCAGCGGTCACTGCAGGGCCTGGCTGGAGCCATGCACCAGCCTTCCTTCGAGGGTAGAGGCGGCCGGCCTGCGGGGACCTGGGGCGCCGCAATTTGGGACAGCGGGGCCCTTTTCCTTGCCTTCTGGGGCAGAAAAGGGGAGCCGCGAGGGCGAGGTTCGGTCCCGGAGGGCAGGGCCGGGCGCGGAGAGCTCTCCTGTAACCGGACAGTCCTCCGCGCGGCCCGCAGGGATTTTCTATCAGGGGGCGCGGCCGCGGTCTTTCCCTCCCCACCCCTCGGCCGCCGCCGCGCTCGGCACCCGGGCAAACGGGACCTTTCTGCAGCCCCGCCGGACCCCGCGGGAGGGGACGGCGGCCCAGCGGTCGCACCACGGGAGCGGACGGCGGCTGGGGTCGCGGCGCCCGCCGCGCTGGCTCTCTGTTCCCGGCGTGTCCCCCGAAGCCCGAGCTGCCCCTTGCGCCCTGCTCTCCCCGCCTAGCCTCTTCTGCTCCCTCGGACTCCTCCTCCTGCCCACGTACCCGCTCCCTTCCCTCCGGCCACGTCGCCTTCGCCTCCCTCGCATGCTTCCCCCTAGAGAGCAGAAAGCACAGGCAGGAAAAGGGGTTCATGCCCCCACCCTGTCGGGGGAAGCTCGGGCTCCCCAGTGGCCCTCAGTGGGCAGCACCTTCCCCACTGCCCCCCCCCCGGGGTGTCAGGGAGCGACCCCCTCCCCCAGACAGATCTTAAGCTGAGCTTTATGGATGGGTGAGTCTCTGGTGGGAACGGGGTCCCTGAAAGATGTCACGTGGTGGGTGCGTTTGGGGAGGGAAGGTTTCAAGAGTTTTTCGGAGACATCTGTGATTGAGAAAGGTTAAAAATCACAGCTCTCGAGACGCCTCCCACGCGTCTTACTCATCCATTCCCACGTATTTGTTGAGACTTAGTAAGAGTCAGGTGCCTGCTAAGTCCTAGCGACGCAGCCAGGAAGGCACAAGGACCTCCTCTGAGACAGGGGCAGGGACAGGGGAGTGGGATGAGAAGGAATGACAGACAGGTGGGCCCAGCGAGGGGTGGCTCCAGGGACTGCACAGGTGCGCTGGTGACCTGCCCCCATCCCCACTGCCAGAATTTGCTTTAGGAGTGCGACCCTGTCACTCTTCCTACAGCCATGGCAAAGGGCCTTCAAATGTGCTTGTGGGTTAGTGTAGACAGGCTCCAATTCTGAGTCTGTGAGTTGTAGTAAGAACACCAGCTAGCATTTATTGAGCTGCCACACTTGCCATGTGGCACGCGCTGTGCTGGGCATTTTTTGTGCTTTGTCTGTCCTTCATTGATTCACCGCAGCAAGCATTCACTCACGCGCCCTCCTCTTGCCAGGTGCGCAGACAGACAGACTCTGGGCTGTGCCAGCGGGGAGCAGAAAAGCCCTTGCCCTCGCGGAGCTCACGGTCTGGTGGAAAAGACAACGTACGAACGAATTAAGGACTGAGGAGAGCCTGTGACGAGGGCTAGGAATGAAATACGCCAGGAAGTGGGGTGGGCAAGGGGGTGTGATTATGGGTGGTATCTTAGTCCTTCCTGCTGCTCTAATGAAATATGTTAGACTGGGTAATTTACAAACGAGAGAGATGTATTTCTCACAGTTCTGGAGGCTGGGAAGCCCAAGATCAGATGGAGGCGCCGGCAGATTCGGTGTTGGTGAGGGCCTCCTCTCTGCTTCCACCCTGGCGCCTTCTTGCCACATCCTCACATGGAGAAAGGGACAAATGCTGTGTCCCCACATGGCAGAAGGGCAAAAAGGGCCAAGGAGACTCCCTCAAGCCCTTTGATAGGGCAGAGCCCTCACAACCTAATCGTCTCCTGAAGGCTCACCTCTTAATATTATTGCATTGGGGATTAAATTTCAACATGAATTTTGGAGGGACATATTCAAGCTGAGACTCAAAGGCTGAGAAGACGATAGTCCCTTGAAGAACCAGGAAGAACTTTAAAGGCAGAGGGAACATTCTATTAAAAGGCTCTGTCATTCTCACAAAACCTTATCAGGTAGGCACCAGTACTGTGCCCATTTTACAGATTAGGAAATTGAGGCTCAGAAAAGTGAAATTCTTTCTTGCCTGGAGTCACTCCTCTGAGACCGGACAGAGCAGGCTCTGAAACCCAGGGCTGCCCTCTCCTTTCCCCTTGCCCTGGTCCCCACCTCCATCCTGAGAACTGGTTATCAGGCCCTTCCTGGGGGCAGCAATGTGGGGCAGTGTGCAGTACAAAGAGATGAAGTCTGGACCAGGAGGCCTGAGTTCTAATCCCAGCTCCGCCTCTTCCAAGCAAGGGGACCTTGGGTGATTCACCTACCCTCCCTGGACCTCAGTTTCCCCTTCTGTGTCACAAGAATAATAAACAGCATGCCTCTCACAAGGTTGCAGTCCAGCAAGGTCAAGGACACAGAGTGTGTAGCTGAGGACTCCACACCCAAGAAGTGCTTGATGTGATCGTAGCTATCATCAGATTAAATCTAGTGGCGGTATAGAAGTGGTTTTTAACCCAGCAAAAATTAGGCAGGAGTTTTTGTTGCTGCGGCCATAAACAGGAGTGGCAGTGAGGGGTTGCCTCATCCTATGCTAAAAGGGCTGTGGCTGCATGGCCGGCCCCATGCTCCCCTCTAGCCCCTCCCGAGCACCTGGCACCTGTGTACCTCTCAAGGACGCAGCTCCAGCAGGTGCTGTCTGCACCTTTGCCCATCAGGAGCCACATGGAGGAGCTTCTGCTCCCCTAGCCCCTTCCTCAGTAAGAAGTTACCCAGCCCCTATGGTGCTTCTGGGCCGGGTGCGAGAGAGGTGACAGGTGAGAAATGCCCGAGGGCACGGGACCAAATGCTGAGCCCGGGAGCAAGAAGGTCCTCAGGGCTGGTGGCTAATTGCCAGCGTGGACTTGGGAGGCAGGAGACCTGGGTTTGCTGTCCGGACTGTCCGCGGCTGACTCCTACCCCTCGTCTGTGAAGTGGGAATGGTCACGGCAGACTTTCTTCACTGCGGATTGTGTGTAAAGCCTCAGCCCTTTCCTGCCCCAGCGAGGCCTCCGCTCTGTAGGCCAGCCTGGATTATTGTGATTTTCTGCCCTGGGACGTCAGGACAGAGGGGCAACATTTGACCTGAACCTTGTAGGACAGACAAAGGACTGGAGGACTCACTCAGGGAGCGGGGGCCAGAGGTGTGTTTGGGGAATGACAAGAATGCAAGTGGGAGACATGAGAAAGAGCAGGTGGCACTGGGGTCTGAGAGGCTCAGGGCCACACAGGGAGTCTGCCTGGATGGCCTGGCTTCCTTTCCCAAACACCGCGTCTGCGAGGATGCTTTTGGCTGCAAGTAACAGGGCATCGGACGCAGGCTGGCCTTTTAAGCAATAAGGACACCACACCACAACACAAGAGGAAGCTGTGAGGTGGGACAGGCTGCAGGGTCCCGCTGTCCCTTCTCCAGCAAGAGCATATTCCCCAGGGAACAATGGAAGCCACCTACTTCCTTCCTTGAGTCCTTGAGGTGGA
This sequence comes from Lepilemur ruficaudatus, assembly GCA_963574885.1. Taxonomy (NCBI): domain Eukaryota; kingdom Metazoa; phylum Chordata; class Mammalia; order Primates; family Lepilemuridae; genus Lepilemur; species Lepilemur ruficaudatus. The sequence goes on along the minus strand of CAUYRT010092874.1, from coordinate 117,072 downwards.
GCGAGGGCCTCCCTGGTCCTTCTGCCTGAGTCCGCCTACGTCACCAGAAGATGCTGCTGCGGGCCGATCAGACCAGGACCAATCAACTGCCCAGGAATTGGCTTAGACCAAAGAAGGCCCCAGAGCTGAGTTAACCCCAGTCCTGCTGCACACTAAAAGGGGTTGGAATGGATGTTGGGAGGCACCACACACGTGAAAAAGGAGGATATTTTCTTCAGCTTTGACAAAGACCATTACCTTTATGGGCAGGGGCAGGAGCCTCATCTCTCCCTCAGCCAGGCTCAAAGTGTGGGGGCCGGGTCCACCTCACCTCCATGTCTGCAGAGTCCAGCACGGAGCCTGGCATGGACTGGGTGCTCCTCTGAAGGTGTGCTACGTGAATGTTGACTGGTACCTCATGTCTCTAAGCTCAGAGAATCCTGAAAAAGCAGCCATCAGGTAAATAAACAAACCTTCAGACTCAGGTTTCCCAGGAGAGTGTTTGTCCCTTGTATGTTGGAGTCACTTGGGGGATGTGTGGCGGTCTGAGTAACAGCCCCTAAAGCTATCCAGGCTGTGGGCCAGGCGCGGTGGCTCACGCCTGTAATCCTAGAACTCTGGGAGGCCAGGATTTGGAGACCAGCCTGAGCAAGAGCAAGACCCTGTCTCAATGAAAAAAAATAGAAAAATCAGCCAGTCATGATGGTGCGTGCCTGTAGTCCCAGCTACTCAGGAGTCTGAGGCAGGAGGATGGCTTTGAGGCTGCAGTGAGCTATGACCATGCCATTGCATCCTCGCCCAGGCGACAGAGTGAGACCCTATCTCAAAAAAAAAAAAAAAAAAAAAAGATATCCAGATTGTAATATCCGGAATCTCTGGATGTTGCCTTATATGGCAAGAGGGGCTTGGCAGGTGTGATCAAAGTAAGGATCTTGATGTGGGAAGATTGTCCTGGCTTATCTGGGAAGTCCTAACTGTCACCACGGGTGTCCTCTTAAGAGGAAGGCAGATGGAGATGCATGCAGGAGAGGAAGCCTGATGTGAAGACAGAAGCAGAGGGGACAGACTGACTCAGCCACAAGCCAAGAAATGCTGGCAGCCACCAGAGCCTGCCAGTGGCAAGGAAGGCGTCTCCCTGCAGCCTCCAGAAGAAACTAGCGCTGCCAACACCTTGATTTTAGACTCAGTTTGGACTTAAGCTTCCAGAACTGTGAGAGAGTAAGCTCCCGCTGTGCCGCCACCACATTTGCAGCCGTTTGTTACCGCAGCCCTAGGAAGTGTGCACAGGACGGCATGAAAACGCAGGCTCCTGGGTCCCACCCACAAACTGGCCCAGCTGGAACCACTGGGTGTGGGGCCGGAGACTCTGTGTTTCAAGCAAGCTCCCCCCACCTGCTGCCCAGGCCCCAGCATTCTGAAGGGCTCACTGCAGTGTGAGAAGCTCTGCCTTGGAACAGGCAGGGAATGTGACAAGGACTGGCCATGTGGCTAACTTCGGTTCATGGCAGCCTTGCTGGGGCCCTGAGGACCAGCCCCGTGGAACTCACCTGTGCTCCGTCAGCCTGACCTGCTACTCTCCTAGGAGCTCTGCTCTCGCCCGCCCTGGGAAAGCTCCCTGCCCTCCTCTCCTGCTCCCTTCGTCCATCTGTCCTCCATACTCCATGGTGGCCAGTGTCCCCATCACAGCCTTGGCCTGGGGCCCCAGCCTGCCTCGACCACCAGGTATCCCCACCTGGTCACAGTACTCCCGGCACACACTGAGGCTCGCACTGGAAGGGGCCGAGGATGTCTCCGACCCATCTACAAGCCCAGAGCCTCTGGCGTTGGGCAGGGGCTGGGAAAGCAGGCCAGCCCCCCACGCCAAGTGCCCCCATAGGAATCCAGGCACAGCCCCCCACACCCTCCCTGCCTCTGCCTCGGCACCCCTGCATGGTGGCAAGCGGGCAGGTAAAGAGAGGAGACGCCCACAGAGAGAGACCACGCCAGCCTGGCTCCTCGAGGCAGTGTAGGGGGGCCAGCTCTACTGTGGATTCGGGACACCTGCTTCTCACCTTGTCTCTGCCTCTGACCAGCTGTGAGGCTGACTGTGGCATGTCCTTTCCCTCCCCGGTTCTCTGTCCCTCAGCAAATGGTGAGCAGCCCCAGTGGCCCTTGGAGCTCAGGAGCAGGGTGCCCGGATCCTGTGGGTGCCGTGTTGGAAGACACGATGACCACACGTCTGCTGTTAACACTGCCGCCTTTGTCAGGCCCTGTGCTCCCGGCTCAGAGCTGCGTGTGCTGTCCCTGCTGTGCTCCCCCAGCCCATTCTCTCTCTGAGCTCCAGCTCCACGGACTATAGGCCTTTCCTCGCCCTGCTCCCAGGCATAAAGCAACCTTCAAACACACGCTGAGCTTCCAAGCCCACGGCAGGCTAATGGCAAAGCAATCAAAGGCAGCCCTCCCTTCTGCAGCCCAGGCCAGACTGCCACTGCTGGCTGCATCCATGTCACTCCCCTCCTTAAACCCTCGCTGGCTGCCCGTTGCCTACAGCTGTGGTTTCCAAACCTCCCTTTCAGCAGGGAGACTTTCCTTCTATACTTGCATTTGTAAAACAGACAGAGGCTGAGCAGCTCGGGTTGAGGCAGGCGTGAGGGGCGGGGCTGGCCCTGTCCCCACCCTCCACTCATCCTTGCTGCACAGCTCGGTTGGCAAACCATTAGCCAAAAGATAAGCGAGCTCTGAGTCTGGCCCACGCATCTCCCACCCCTCCCTGGGGCGCGTGCTCTCCTAAGTCAAGGGCGCAGGAGCCTCTCCAGCGGAGGTCAGAGGTCGCAGTTCTCAGCCCAGCAGGCCTCCCCCTCCCAGCACCTGCGGATGCACCCACAGACGCTTGACTGCCTGGCTCTGCCTTCCTTGACTGCCTGGCTCTGCCTTCCGACAGCAGGAATCTCCCGGGGGGGTGCCTAGGACAGGAAATAGTGCCAGGATAAGGTGGCAGCAAGAACCACAAGACGAAGACGCCAAGAACAAACCAGGTGTGAGGAGGAGGGAGACGCTGTCCGATGTGGTCAGGGAGGGTGTCTCTGGGAAGGTGACATTTAACCTGAGACCTGAATGATGAGACATCCCAAGGACAGGGAGCAGAGTGCCCCAGCTGAGGGAACGGCACGTACAAAGGCCCTGTGTCTCTGCATGTTCCTTGTAGGGAATCAGGGAATAAACAAAAAGTCACATCCCGTCCCTGCCAGTCCCTGCTGCTTCACAAGGACAGGGACAGGAGTGTCACAGCAGCTTCCTGCATCAAGTCCAGGACCAGGAATGGCAGCCTGGCCGCTGAAGGAGGGAGGAACAAGCAGTGAAATGCTACTGAGCAATGACAACGGATAGCTACGGAGAGAGCGCAGGCCTGATGCTGTGGGTGTGAAGAGGCGAAACTGTCTGTGGTGACAGAGGTGAGACGGGGTCCGTCTGGGGTGCACATGTGACTGGGAGAGAACGTTCTAGAGGGATAGAAGTGGTCAGAAGTGTCCCTTCTCATAGGGACATAAATGTAAGAAATCACACACTTAAGATTAGAGCCTTTTGGCCAGGCGCGGTGGCTCATGCCTATAATCCTAGCACTCTGGCAGGCCAAGGTGGGAGGATCGCTCAAAGTCAGGAGTTCAAAACCAGCCTGAGCAAGAGCGAGACCCCGTCTCTACTAAAAATAATTGGCCAACTAAAATACATCAAAAAAATTAGCCGGGCATGGTGGCGCATGCCTGTAGTCCCAGCTACTCGGGAGGCTGAGGCAGGAGGATAGCTTGAGCCCAGGAGTGTGAGGTTGCTGTGAGCTAGGCTGACACCATGGCACTCTAGCCTGGGCAACACAGTGAAACTCTGTCTCAAAAAAAAAAAAAAAGATTAGAGCCTCTTACCAAATGTAACATATACCTCAAGAAAGCATTAAAAATAAGATGGAATCCAACGTGGTCTATACAGAAGGAAAGAAGCCCCTCACTGCAGCCCTCCTCACTCCCACCAGGAATCTTCCTGCCAGCCAGCCAGAGGTCACACCCAGGGCAGAAAACAACAGTCCCGGCTCCCTTGCTGGAAAAACAACCCAAAGCCCATCTACGGAGGATGGGGTCGGCCTCCCCGCCTCTCCTCTCCTCTCCTCTCTCCTTCCTCCTCCCTCCTGAGCCCCCAGGCGCCCGCGGGGGTCCCAGGGTGGGAATGAGGTGGACCAGCCAGGAGATCATAGTGGAGAATGTTCTAGCTGCTGCGTGTCAGCCTGGGAAAGCCAGGCTCTTCTGTCAGCAGCTGGGCTGTAACCCGAGCTTCGGTCTAAGCGGATTTCTCCCAGGGCAGGACCCCCTCTGGTTCTGGAATGCAGCCCAGGGCCTGGGGGTGGGGCTGGGAAGGGGTAACAAAGGGTGAAACCCGCTTTGAAATTCCGCTTCCTGCCCCCCTGTCCCCCCAGCCCTATGCACACGGGCACGCAAGCCCTCTCCTGCCCAGCCTTTGCAGGGAGGGGAGGGAGCCGGCCCAAGGCTGCCGCTGCAGCTCCTGCCCCTGCCAGGCTGGGGCCATGAGCCCACCTGAACACCCACCCTTCCTCCGCACCCATGTCCCCTCCTCTCTCCTCTCGCCTTCTGGGGGGCTCTGACCTGAGTGGGGGCCCCAGTGCTGGGCCCACAGGTTGGGGACCTGGTTGGCGGGAGGCTCCCACCACTTACCCAAGAGACGCCTTGTCCCCACCCGACTCCCACCTGTCCCAGCCTGTCCCAGCCTGTCCCCACTCCCACTATCCTCAGTCCGTTTTTCCTCTCTCTTCCTGTCTCCCCCATCCCCCTAAGAATCCAGCTCCTTCCAGCCCCCAAGGTGCCCCCAAGCTCAGGGGACAAGACCACCAGTGGGTCCCTAGAGACTCTCTGGCCAGAGCTCCCCTCTGACCCTCCCCTCTCCAGCTTGCACTAGGGCCTCCCCTCAGCCCCTTCACCCGCCACCAGTCCAGGATCCTGCAGAGGGCCAGCCACTGGGGATGAGACGGCCGGTGGCCTGGGCCACTGGAGACAGTCCACAACACTAGGATAGACATTGGCTTGATGGCACCAGGCCTGAGGAGCAGGGAGAATGCTACAGAAGGTGGGCTGGGCTCGTGGGCCAGCAGGTCTCCTCAGGACCCCTCCCCTCCACCCGGCTGCGCGAACTTCACCCACACTGCCAGGGGGCTCCTCTGGGCTCCCTCAGACCCCTGCCACAGCACTGACCACTCTGGGCTGTTCTTGTCTCCATGGCTCTGTCCCCCCACCAGCCCTGGTCCCCATGGCCCATTGCCAGGCGTATAGTGAGAAGTGAATGAGTGAATGAATGAACGAATGAATGAAAGAAGGAAGAGCCTCTCCAGCAGCTATTCACGCGCAGGCTTCCCTCCCTTTGCAGGTCATGCCCGCCCTCGGGGAGGAATTTGCCCCAGCCTGTGCTGGTCATTAACCCAATGCCTAGACTTGCCTGGTTAATGAATAACTATGCTGGACAGCGCCTGACCTCGGGCTGACCTTGAGCTGCCCCTGCAAAGTCCCCCCCTCCCCATATGTGACTGATTCAGAGTGACCCTTCTCTTCCCTTCTTCATCCCTATTGGTGGGTTCTGAATCCCGGAGAAGGAGCATACCCAGAGGAGTCCTGACCCCAATCTCCGAGTGCCTAGCCAGCCCAACAAGACAGCCACCCTGTCCCCCTCACGACACAGGAAGTGGGAACTCCCTTTGTCCCATACTCCTTGCCAAAGCCCAGAGGAGCAGAGCCGAGATCCAGCAGGTGGGCCCCCAGCTGGGCTCTGCCACTAATGCACTGAGCAGCCCCCATCTAGCTCTCCTCCATGCCCCTGGCCAGCCCACCACTGGGCCTCAGTTTACCCATCAGTCACACAAGGAGGATGGGGTCAGCATCACTGTGATTCAGTCCATGATGCTATTGAAAAGGGGGAGGGTGACAGTTGGAGCCAGATGAGACCTTGGAGGCCACTTTGTCATGTGTGAAACAGGGCTTCCGAGCAGTAACCAGCCAGAATCACACAGCAACCCGGGGCAGGGCTGGGAGGAGGGCAGGGTCTCCTGACCCACAGTCCTGGCCTCCCTCTCCTTGGAGCCAGCCCTCCCTGTTGGGCCTTGTCCATTATTCTATTCATTCAGTCATTTGTTCAGCTGATGTGTCAGAGTGAACTAGGCAGGGTCTCATGCTTGGGGAGGCCCAATCTAGGTGACATAACCATGGCAGGAAGCCACAATCCAGAGCACTTTGTGCTCAGGGGAGGCTCACACAGAAGAGAGGCACCTTCCCCTACCTGCCAGGTGAGAGGGCACCTGCGGCAGGCTCTCCTGTGCTCAGGCCCAAAGGAGGAGTAGAAGGAAGAGGGGAGGCAGGAGCAAAGGCCTCGCAGAGGGAGAGTGACCCACTGGGAAAGTTACAAGCAGCTCAGTTTGCTTGGCTGTACTGAGACCTGATGAGCACAGGTTGGGGGTGGGGAGGTCGAAAAAAGACGACGAGAAGCAAGAGGTTTGAAGCCGGGGAGGGGCACAGTTAGATCTGCAATCTGGAAAGATCTCTCTGGCAGCCTTTACATGGAAAATGACTTGAATTCAGCAGAGACAAAGCCCTGGGCAGCTGTGGGTATCACCCAACCAAGAGGGAATGGGGTCTGACCTGTGGCTGGAGGTGGGAGAAAAGTTGATAGAGTCAAGAGTTATTGGTGATTGACTTTCACTTCTGGCCAAGATGGAGTAACACTAGGCCAGATTTTCTATCTCATCTGAAACAGCCAAAAACTTCAGAAAAAATACATGAAATAGTGGTTTTCAAGAGGCTAGAAAAAGACCCACCTGAAAGGACTAGAAAGAACAGTGCCTGGGGCATGCAGGGCTGGGAACAGTACCTGTTCCCACCCGCCAGACCAGAACACTCATGACTCATTAGGGATTGGGTAGAACACGCAGGTCTTACCTCAGAGGTAGAGAACAGTTAGTCCTGGACTGAACATGGCTCCGGATCCACTTAATAAATCATAAAGCAAGACCCAAAAGCATCAATTGGTTCCCGACTAAATTAATGGCTTCCTAGAACAAAGCTCAAGAAGATTTATAAGAATACAAAAGTATCCAAAATGCACAATGCTTGGCATTCAATAAAAAATTGCCAGACATGCAAAGTAGCAGAAAAATATGACTGATAAAGAAGACAATAATCAGTCAGAAGATACTGACCCAGCACAGACACCTTCTCTACGAGCAGCTATGGACAGCTCATAGAGAAGGACTGGAAGACAGATACTGTAACTGTGTTCCACATTTTCAGAGAGTTAAGTGGAAACATAGAAGTTATTTTTAAAATCCAAATCGAAAATTTAGAGTTGAAAACGACAATGTCTGAGATGAAAAATACACAGAAAGGCAGATTAGACAAGGCAGAAGATTTGTAAACTTGAAGACACAGCAATAAAAACTATCCAAAATGAAACAGAAAAAAAAAAATCCAAGAGAAAGAAGAAGGAAGAAATGAAAAGAAAGAAAAGAAAAGGAAAGCAAGCAAGCAAGCAAGCAGGGAAAGTGCACCAGTGAGCTGCAGGATAATTCCAAGCAGGCTAATATACGTATAATTGGAGTCCCACAAGGAAAAGAGGAAGGAGAACAAAAAAAGTACCGGAAGAATTAATGGTCAAAATTTTTCCAAACTTAATGAAACCCATATCCAAGAAACTCAACGAACCCCCAAGTACAAATGCCTGGTAACCAACGGGATGTGGAGAAGGATACAGCAAGGGTGGTGTCCTGCCTTCTGGCTGGGAGACCTTGGCAGGGGTACAATTTCCTGAGCAGGAATCCTGGAGGAGGGGCAGGCGGGGGAAGATTGGGGTGGAGAGGACCTGAGTGGGTTGCGGCGACATCAAGCGGAGCTGTCCAAAGGCAGCAGACACGATGGGTCTGGCATTCAGAAGGTGACAGGACTAGAGGTCGAAGTCCAGGAGGCCATGGGTGTGGTGGGCACTGCCGGGGAGAGCTGAGGGCCAAGGGCAGACCCTGGGACACAGGATCAGTTAATCAAGAGGCAGAGCAAGAAGAGCCACCTGGGGGGCCTAGGAAGGGACATGCAGAGAGGCAGCTGGGAAACTGAAGGATGGGGTGTCCAGGTGGAGTGTCTGAGATGAGAGATTGGTCAAAAGCGACAATGCCATTGCTTAAAGGTCAAGTGTGGTGAGGCTGGCCCTAGGGTAGGACCATGGCAGCATATTGTAGGGAAAGTGGTAGACATGAGGAGTCCTGGGAAGGGGTAGGACCTATGGGGACAGAGTTCTGGAAGAGGGTGGTGAGCTTAAGGTACTTCTCAAGAGAGGGAGAGCTAGATGGACCGGAGGCAGGGACACTGGACCTTCAGACCTCAGAGGCAGGGCCAAGTAAGCAATGACCAGGTCAGGGTGGACATGGTGCAGGGGACATGGTGGAGGTCCCTGAGGATGATGGAATGGAGGAAAGGAGGCCAGAGGGTCTTTGTGGTGCCCAGAAGGGACACACAGAGCAGGAGGAGGAGGACTCCAGGTGACGCCAAAGTCTTCAGAGGAGGAGGGGTTGCACCAGGCACGCAGGTGCAGAATTACTGTGACAGAAAGAGCACACGCGCTGGTTTTCTGCCCAGCCGTCACTATGGGCCAGGAGGGCAGCTGGAGGAAGGATGCGCTGTGCATCTTCAGCTGCTGGGGGAGACCCCCGACCCAGCCCCGGCCTGGGCCCTGAAACCAGGGCTGTGGGCTGGAGAACTCGGGAGGAGCCGGGCCCACAGCCAGGCCCCACACTCGAGGTAAGGGCTCTGAGCAGAGCGGCCCGGCGCAGGTGTGAGAGGTACAAGCGGTGGACACAGCGGTGCGGCGCAGCTCTGTAAGCTCAGAGAGCCTCCCTCGGCAAGGAGCCCAGGGAGACCTCAGCCTGCTCATCAAGGCTGCTGCTGTCTCCTGCCCCCACCAGCCCTGGAGGCCTGGAGGGAGCGGGAGGAGGCCATTTCCTGAGCCCCAGCTGGGTGCAGGGAAGGCCCAGTGAGGAGGCAGCTGGGCGCCCTTGTGGGCTTCTCCTTCCTCCCCAGCGTCCTCCAGCCAGCAACCAGCGGCCAAGCCCCGCCCCGTTCCCTCTGTCCTCCAGCGCTTCCCTGAAACCCAGGAAAACAGCCCCTCCCCAGGGCACTGTGCTGCGCTCCCTAATGCGTGTGGTCGCACACACCCTGGGATGTGCGTGGAGGCAAACACGGCACAAACACAAGCATCCGCAGAAACATTTGTGCACTTGCGGGAGCTACCCACCGACCTGCATGTGTGCAGAGAAATTACACACGTGCAAATGCAAAGAAACCACAAAGGCATGCAAGGAGACTATGCACCCATGCCTGCAAACACATCGGATGTACAGATGTGTACACGGCCATCGTGTACACATCACCCAACTGCTGCATCCACCGAGATGCCCCTTCCCCATGCTCGTAAACATTAGCAGAATGTTCACCTCACACAAGTGTGCGCTGAAAATCAAGTACAAAGAGATAGACACAAGTACCTGCAAGGCACACATACCAACATAGACAAAGATGCACACACGTAAATGCATACACACACACGTAAGTGCATACGTGCACACATATGTAGATGCATACGTGCATGTGAATACACACAGTTATGTATATATGGAGCTGTTCGTGTTTATGCATGCGTGCATACACACGTACAGTCATGCTCACGGACACAGTGCACATACGCTTATCTACATACATAGACGTGCATGCAAATGTACACATCCTCATGCTTATAGCAGCCTAGCTAACAGCACCCACACATATTCCTACACAGACATACACATGCAGATACTCATTTGCACAAGCCACCCGGAGCTCCGTGAGGGAAGGGACCACAGCTCCCTGGTTCACAGCCGCACCCCTGACACCCAGCACAGAGGTCTGCTATGCAGAGTACCGGGCGACAGCCTGGACAAAGGCTCAGAGACAGGAGGGCAACAGGTGAGTGTGGGGAGTGGCAGGAGCCCCATGTAGCTGGAAATCCGTCACAGGCGGGGCAGTGGGGAGGAAAGGCCAGGAATGGGGCTGGATGGGCCTGGTTCACCAAGGCCTTGAGGGTTGTGCCAGGAAGTGGGTTATTCCGGGCCATGCATGTTCTCAAAGTTCATCCTCCTTTGACCCTCCTCTTCCTCCTCTCATTTCCCACTTGTACTCCTCTGCTCACCCCCATGTATACTGATGGCAGGTGGAATGTCAGATACTGGTGGAGGGGCCACAGAAAACATATGGCCTTGTAGCCAAATGGCAAGTCTTGCTTCAAATACTAGCTCTATCTTAGTACTGGAAGACCTGGCCAAGTCACTGATTTGCTCTGTGCCTCAGTTTCCTCACCTGGCCAGTGAGAAGACCAGGTGGTGTCGATGCTTAGTTCCCATAGTAGGTCTTTTCTCACTGGCCCCTGCCGGCAGGAGCATTCTATGGTCCCAAGAATCCCAGAAACTGGTCAGGTGGGCTCTTCAGCCCCGGGGGAGCAGGAGACAGAGCCCCTCCGGCACGCACAAGCTGGGCTCTCCGCACCACCAGCAGTCAGGCGAGGGGCCCATTTCTGCTAGGGCCTTGCCCCTGTCTTCTGCAGTGGGAACGCTGGCTCCTACTCACAGGCTGCCGTCTGCAGGCCGCTAGAAGCTCAGAGAAGAGAACCAGTGGAACCTTTAATTGAAAGGTGATGCATATTTGCAGAAATGCCTCCTAGGTGTTCAGTTGTATGAACCTTTATGAAGGGAACCCATCTGTAATACGAGCATCCAAATCAAGAAACAGAATGTACCTGTGCCCTAGAAGCCGGTTGAGAGTGGGTTTTTACACAACCTAAGGCAGCCCCAGTCCCAGCAGACCACCTTGTCCCTCTGTAGCTTTCTGGGTTCCCTTGCAGCCAGCAAGGGGACACTTTGTCTCCTCAGCCTGCTCCCTTTGCCCCAGGCCACAGCCCATCTCACATTAGCCGGGGGGCCTCAAAGAGGGGGAGATAAGGACAGCCAGCCCCAGTGTCAGCCTTTCCTTGGCACCAGGCCAGGGTTCCTGTGGCCGGCAGAGTGGCTGCCACCTCCTCCATCATGGAGGATACTATGTTCTGGATCTTGAAGACCACCTCTGGAACCCCACCTAGGGAGCCAGGAAAGCTGGGGAGAGCACAGAGACCCCAAGTTTCTGTGCTGGCATGCACCCCTTTGTTTGAGCACCTGCTGAACACCCCCTAAGGTCCCATGGCTTGTAAGGGAAGATTGAACCCAGGGCTGTCCCCCCAAAACCCACAGCCACTACAACAGTGGAGATCATGATAGCCATTTTACAGAAGAGGAAACTGAGGCTCAGAGAGGCCAAGCACGGAGCTAGGCCTCCAGTGCAGGATTTCTGCACACTAAGCCCATGGGTGAACAGAAAGACACAGGCTTCCAGCAGTGGGGCTGAACTTGACCCTGTCACTCCCCTGCTAAACCCCTTCTGTGCTCCCCTGCCCTCCGGGTGGAGTCTAACCTTCCCAGTGCCAAGCCCATGTGGTCTGGCCTCTGACCTCTCCTCCTCTGCTGTCACCCTCCAACATTCTTCACATGGGCCTGTCTCTGTTTCTCCAGCGTTCCAAGTTCCTTGTGGACTTGAGCCTTGCTACATACAGGCTGTTCCCCTTGCCCATGCCACCTCCCACCAGTTTCAGCTCCAAGGACTCCGACTCTGGGAAGTCTTCCTGGTGACCCATCTCCCACCCCAGCCCCCCTGAACTCCCCACAGGTGTAGGTCCAGGGCTGTTTAATGACTTGCTTAAGTCATTTAATGACCCGTCTTGCCCCCAGACAGCTGGGATGGGGGCTGTCTTGTCCTCAGCTGTAGCTGTATCCGCTGTGATCAGCACAGTCCCCGCAGCCAGTAGATGCTCCTGGACAATGTGCTGAGCCTCTGAGATGAATGAGGCTGTGGCTGGCAGGCAGGCAGGAGCCCAAAGAGCCTTGGGGGACATGAGGCTTCTCTTTGTAGAAGGCCTGGGAAGGGACAGGAACTTGCCCAGGTCACACGCTGGTGAATGGAGGATCAGGATGAGAACCCAGATCCTCAGCCCCTCAGCCTAGTGCTGGGAGAGGAGGGGGTGGCGGCCCTCTCTGAGCAAAGGCTCTCCCCACCTCCTTTCCCTCCTCCCTGGAGGCTGGGGGGCCACTGGCTCAGCGAGGACTGGGGAGCCCAGACCTGACCCCCTCCCCTCTCTGCCCAGGCTCTGCGTTTTGTCAGTACCACTGGCCGAGAAGACCCCCAGCAGGCTGACAGGGCTGCAGGTGCCAGAAGTCGCCTCCAGCTGTTCCTGTCCCTTTCCCCCCGTCCCCCTCCCCCTCCGCCTCTGAGAGCCGAGATCTGCAGTTCTGGGCCACTACTTGCTGTGTGTACCTGGACAAGGCGTTTACTCTCTGAGCTGAGTTTACTCTTCTATAAAAGGGGGTTATGACACATCTCCTAGAGTCGCTGGGAGGAATCAGTGATATCGACGCCAAATAAAGAACCTACGTACTTCCGGATTGGATTGAGTCCCGCAGCAGTGCGGGCACTCTCAATCGCCCTCCCATTTTACCCTCTCCACCAGCAAGGCGCAGGGACCACCACCCCGGATTATAAATGAGGAAACTGAGGCTCAGAGAGGTCTTGAAACTTTCCCAGGCAGCTGGGCTCCAAACCCGGGCCTGCTGGGGACAGGGCCGCTCCCAGCCCCCGCACTCCTGCGCTGAGGCCCCAGGTGCTGGCCCTTCCTTCCCCAGGGACAGGGCCGGTGCGTGCCAGGCGCTCGGTGCCAGCCCGCGGGCGCGGCAGCCAGCGCGGGAGCGGCCGAGCCTGGGAGAGGAGAGGGCAGCGGAGGCGCCAGGTCGGCCCCGGGTCCCTGCGGTGCGGGGATGGATGGGACGGGACAGCGCGGAGCGGCGGGGGGCGGGGGCCAGAGGAGGAGGAGAAGGAAGAGCCCCCGCAACGCCCAGCGGGCCCGGCCAGGTCTGCAGCCGTCAGCGCCGAGCGCGGCCCCGCGGCCCCGCCGAGGGATCGATAACTAATTTCGCCGCAGCAGCCGCCCCAGTTTTTTCCCGATAATTGTGCGCCGGCAGCTGCGAGCGAGGCCCCCGGCCCGGCGCGCAGCCCCGCCCGCGCGCGATCAATTGACACCGCCACCGGGCGGCAGGAAAACTCATTTTTCTCGGGCTCCGGCCCCGGTGGGCGCGGGCTAAGCTCCGCCTGGGACCAGGGGCTGCGGGGGAGTTGCGGGGGACGGGGCCGGCCTGGGAGGGCAGGCCCGGGGACCCGCGCGGGCTGGGAAGGAGGCTTCCCGGGAGTCCGAGGAGGCCAGGGTGCCTGGGTTTCCCCACTCCATCAGCAGGGACATGGCCAAAGGCCTCGGGGACGTCGGTGGCCGGCCGAACTGACCCCACCCCTCCTGCTTTCGCGGTGGTGGCCGGCGACACACTTGGCCAGCCCTGGCTGGTGGGAGAAAGAGCTAAGAGTCAGGGGCCGTGGCCTGCGGCCTGGACATGTGGGTTCGAATCTAGACTCCACTGCATACCACTGCGTGACCTTCCATTCTTTCTTTGCCTTGTACTTGTCCTCTGTGAGCCTGCGTCCCGTCTTCCCAAAGGGGGCTGGCATAGTCTGGGTTGGCAGAGCCGTTGCTCAGACGCAGTGAGGTAGTGCACCAGGAAGTGCTTGGTGGGCGGTGGCTTGGAGGAAATTTTCATTCATTGAGCAACTACTGAGCCCCAGGCACTGGCTGTTCTGGCTGAGGATGGAGCAGTGATCACCGCAGACAAAAATCCTTGCCCTTGTAGAACTGACACTCGAATGAGGGGACATGAGGGGACAGACAATAAATAGCACGCAAGACAAGTAAATAGTGGGAAGGTAACCCATGCCATGGGAGAAAGTAAGGCAAGGTAAACAGGATGGGGTGTGGGGAGGCTGCTGCAATGCAGCCCCCAGGACCAAGCGTAGGCCTAGCCCCAGGCTCCCTTGCAAAACTCTGAGCTGCTGGCTTCCAAACTGCTGGCTGTTCAAGGTCATGAGAAACCTGCAGACTTGGCATTCTCCGAGGACAGGGAGCAAGAGGAGGGAGAAGCCGGGATGCGGTGGGAGAGTGTCCCTGTGGGAGGGCCCACAGGAGGGCCAGAGAGAGAGGTGGGGGCTGCAGGACACCAGGGAGCAGGGGGGTGTGGACAGAGCTCCGATGGCCTGGGTGTCCAAGAGGGTCAGGTCAGAAGAGACTCAGGTGTGGGCCTGCCCCAGCTGGGCCAGTGAGGCCCAGAGAGAGGCAGGGACCTGCCCAAGGCCACAGTATATGTGGGGGCAAAGAGGGGCTCCTGGGTCCTGCCACCAGCCCCTAAAGAGGGGCCAGAGAGGTAAGTAAGAGAGGAGACAGGACGGAGAATCATGGGAGGGGGCTGGGTGGGGGTGCTAGGTACTTGCTGGTCTCCAAGGCCAACTGGAGCTTCCTGGGAGCCCCGAGGGTTGTGCAGGGACTTCTGCAGGACTCAGTGTGACTGGTGGGCCCTGGGGAATTGGCCTGCTGACTGGCTTCCTGAGCCCCGGTGGCTGGCGAGCCAGGCAGGTGGGAGCCCGCTGCTGCTGGGGAAGCTGGGTGCGCCAGGGCTGAGCACACGTGGCTGTCCTGGTTCCTCAGTTCCCTCATCTTAAAAGTGGAGCTTGTGGCAAGGTTCTGAGGCTCTGTCAGTCTTTCTTCCCTGCACATGCCTGGCATGCCTGGCCCCAGGACTGGGTTGAGCGCAGTGACTCGGCAGAAAATAGAAGAGAGAGGCAGTTAGCCACCAAATGAGGTTGGCAGAGGAGGCCGGGCTGGACCGGGTGGGCTGGGGTTGGAACAACAGAGCTGGGTCCTGCCGCCTGTGGTCCGTGTGTCCATCTATCTGCTCATCTAAACATTTATTCAGCCACTCAGCAACTATTTAGTAAACAGCCACTATGTGTGAGGCACTGCAGAGGGGGTGGGCATAAGGGCCCCCTTCCCCCTCCCCTTTCCCCTCCCCGCAACCCCCCCACCCCACCTCGCCACCTTCATTTTCTTTTGAGATATATCAAGGGAGCCCTGGATTGGGAGTCAGGACTGGACTCAGGCCTGCTGGGTGATGTGAGAAGGCCCTTGCCCTGTCTGTGCCTTGACCAATGAGCATTAGTAGAATCTGGGCCCTCTCTGAGAGAGGCTGGCCCTGGATTAACAGCAGCTCTGGGCCCAGGGCCCTGCCCTGGGATCTCCTTCAGTCCCCGTGAAGTGAGGTGAAGGAACGGAGGCCGTGACTCACCCGGGTCCCACAGCCAGGGCTGGCTGACCCCAGAGCGCTGCCCACTTGTCTGAGCCCGATGGGAGGAGTGCATATCTGGGGGAACCTTAGGGTCCCGGACAGAAATGGGCCATGGTGTGGGGAGGGCCCAAGTCCCCTTGTCCTGCCCCTCAGTTGGTGGCTTTGGCTGCCAGCCATGTCAGGAAGGCCTTTGTAGATAAGAATAGAAGCTGACCCCGGAAGGCCATCTGGGGTGACTTCAGCCTCCTCGACATTCCTGGGGCCAGTGCAGACAGCAAGCCTCCTCTTCTGAAGAGACGTGCTCTCGCTCAGTCAGCTGCGTGGCAGCCTCATGGTTACAGCACAGGTTTTGTAAGGCCTGGGTCCTCAACCCAGCTCTGCTGCCCACTGGCACTGTGCCCTTGGGCAAGCTGCCTTTCTTCCCTGAGTCTCAGGCTTCCAATCTGCAAAATGGGTATAGTGGCAATTCCATAGCAGCCCACCATGCACACCGTGCTAAGCCTTCTTTGCTCCTGCCCACTGAGCCCTGCAAGGAGGCAGCACGAGCCTCTTACGTACCTCTCATTCTTCTCTACCTGGCCTCAGAGTCCAGCCGCAGCAGTAGGTCTGTGCCACCTAATAGCATGCCACAGCACCGCTGCATCCACAATGCAGTTCCAAATGCCCAATCTGGGGACGTGGGATCCTGCCTTGAACCAAGGGACGCATTTTATGGCAAGGGAGGATCACAGTGGGCGCGTGAGCACAATGCCCATGGGGCTCACCCTGGAGCCATGGGCCTGATCTGAAGTTGGGGCAGCCGGTTTGTGCAACACCCTGAGCACAGGGCCAGCAGCCAGCCATGGGTGCTGCACCTTGGTAGCCAGAACACGTGATCCAGGAGCGAGCTGTGGAAATGAGATCAACCCCCATCCCCACGATGACCCACATGTGTGTTTGTGTTTGTCATCCCTGCACCCATAGGCTTGTCAGATGAGAGGACCGGGTTACCTGGAACAGGGGGAGAAGGGAGGGAGGGAGGGGACAAGGGAAGTGGGAGAGGACTCCAGGCATAGTATGGGTCTTCTGAACTCAAAGCTGCGACTACATCTGGTCACACTGGGGTCTTTGTGCCAGGGACTAGGACCAACATGCAAAGAAAGGGGTTACCGCCCAGGTGTGGCTTCTTGCATGAAGCGTTTGCAGGGACTACAGATGGCCAGCAGCTCAAAGGGAACTCTGCTAGTGGACCCCGTGGAGGGTGGGGCAGAGCTGGGCGCTGCGAGGGGCGGGCTGTGTTGAGCAGCTCTCCTGTCTACTTCAAACCTCTCGGCTTTGCCTCTTAATCCAGGCCCAGCTGCGGTAAACAGCCCTTGCAGGCTTTGACAGGCTTCGTGCAGCTGCAGCCTGACAAAGGCTCGCCCTGGGCCGCACACTTGCCTCTTGCTTCCTGCCCGGGGCTTTGCTGATGCCACAGTGCGGGATCCCCACCCCCTGCAATAACCTGCTCAGCAGTTACCTGTGCAAGACTGCAAGTGCGGGCAGTAACGCCCTACAGGCCAACTCTTCTTCAAGGGCAAGGGAGCCCTGGGACCGATGCTTCCTCCCTTCTTCCCAGGGGCAGATGGTTCTGAGCTGCGTTTCATAAGGCAGCTCAGACGATCCCGTGGGATTGGGCACCAGACTGAACAAAAGTGAGCTCAATAATGCATGTTGCATTGGCTCTCTCCGCTCCTGCCCTGCTCTGCCCTCCCTGCGCCTCACTCTCACCCTCGGAGCACACTCCCAGACAAAATACAGGTACCTTGGCCTTTATTTCAGGGGAACCCAGACCAAAACAGGTGTTACGGGCTGAATTGTTTTCCCCTAAATCCGTATGTTGAAGTCTAACGCCCGCTACTCCGGAGTAGGACTGTATTTGGAGACAGGGGTCTGCGGTCTGACCGTTCGTGTCCCCCTGGAATTCACATGTGGAAACCTAACCTCCAATGTGATGGTATCAGGGGTGGTGGCCTTGGGGAGGTGGGAGGCTCCACTGTCAAAATGAGATCGGTGCCCTCATCAAAGAGGCCCCATGGAGCTTGCGTGCCCCTTCCGCCGTGTGGGGACAGCGAGAAGCGCCATCTATGAACCAGGGAGTGGCTCTCTCCAGACACCAAATCTACAGGTGTCTTGATGTGGGACTTCCCAGCCTCCAGGACTGTGAGCGATAAATTTCTGTTCTTTATTTACTTTTTATTTTTATAGATTGAGGAACACGTACAGTTTTGTTATGTATGGATACATTGCACAGTGGCGAAGTCTGGGCTTTTTGTGTAATCGTCACTTCAGTAGAACACATGGTACCCGTCAGGTGACTTCCCTTCCCACGCCCCCTGTGAGTCTCCAGTGTCTCGTACTCTGTTCTTGTGTGCGGACGCCTGTGCACACTGTTTAGCTCCTGCGTGTGGTAATTGACTGTTTCTGAGTTATTTCACTTAAGATAATGGCCTCCAGTTCAGGCCATTTGCTGCAAAAGACATGATTTCATCCCTTTTTTGTGGCTGAGTAGTATTCCATGGTGTATGTACACACTACATTTTCATTATCCAATCATCCATTTTTGGACACTTAGGTTGATTCCATGACTTAGCCACCGTGAATAGTGCTGCAATAAACCCGCGAGAGCGTAGGCATCTCTTTTATACGATTTCTTTTCCTCCGGACAGACACCCAGCACTAGGATCGCTGGGTCTAACGGTAGCTCCATTTTTAGTTCTTTGAGAAATCTCCGTGCTGTTTTCCATACAGGTTGCGCTAATGTACGTTCCCACCAACAGCAGATAAGTATTCCCTTTTCTCTGCATCCTCACTAACATCTATAGTGTTTTAACTTTTTAATAATAGCCATTCCGACTTTCACCTGAGCCCAGGAGTGTGAGGTTGCAGTGAGCTAGATGACACCACTGCACTCCAGCCCGGGCAGCACAGCCAGATCCTGTCTCAATAATAATAATAATAATAGTAGTAGTAGTAGTAGCCATTCTGATGGGTGTCAGATGGTATCTCATGGTGGCTTTAATTTGTATTTCTCAGATGATTAGCGATGTTGAGCATCTTTTCATCTGCTTTTTGGCCATTTGTATGTTTTCTTTTGAAAAATGTCTGTTTGTGTCTTTTGCCCACTTTCTAATGGGGTTGTTTGTTGTTGTTGTTGTTGAGTGGTTTGAGTTCCTTATAGATTCTGGATATCAGTCCTTTGTGGAATATTTCTGTTCTTTATAAGCTACCCAGTCCATGGTATTTTTTTTTGATAGCAGCCCAAATGGACTAAGTAACACATAGGGTCTTTAAAGAGATGATTAGGTTAAAATGAGGTCATTAGGGTGGGCCCTGATCCAACATGACTGGTGTCCTTATAAGGAGGAAATTAGGACACAGACACGCAAAGAGGGAAGACCACGTGAAGGCACAGGGAGAAGGCGGCCCATCTACGAGCCGAGAGAACAGCCTCGGAAGAAACCAACCTGCTGACACCTTGACCTTGGACTTCTAGCCACCAGAACTTCGAGCAAATAAATGTCTGCTGTTTAAGACACCCTCCCTGTCCCCTGTGCTTTAGGAAACGAATCCACAGGTATGTTCTGTTACCATCTCCATTTTACAAGTGAAGAAACTGAGGCTCTGAGAGGCAAAGGATTCACCGAGGGTTACGCAGCTAAGTAAGTGGCAGAGCCCAGATTCAGACCCGAGTCTTCGGGCGGCAAGTGCAAGTTCTTGGCACCAGGGATGCCGGGGAGCCAAGCCCGTCTTCAGACCCTCCAGTCCAGAATTCTCCCACAGTCCCCTCTCCTGGGTTTTGGCAGCTTCCTCCTTCCTCCAGGGCCCACCCTCCTTCACTGGGCCTTGTTGGAGCCCATCCCCCCACTGCCGCCCAGCTTCCCCGCCTGTGGGCTGCTGGCTTAGCGGTTACTGCAGTGCTGGGTTTTTCCAGCTCATTCCCTCCCTCCCCTCCGCTGAAGGCTCCTTTCCTGCCAGCTACACACACACACACACACACACACACACACACACACACACACTCTCAGCGCTCACCCCTTTTCAGCTGTCACTCGAGGTTCTTTCTACCGCCCTCCTTATGCCGACTGCAAACCAGTGGCGGAGTGGCGTTGGGGGCTCCTCTTGGAGACCATGCCCCCAGGCCTCCATCTGACACCGGCGCCCAGGTGAGCACCCTCCTGCCTGTGCTGAGCACACAGATAGTTTCACTGACTCTCACCCTCTGCAGTGGGGACCAGGACTGTCTGCATTTTACGGTGAGGAACCAGTTCCTGGCCTGGCAAGCGAGGCACAGCAGTGAGTGGTGGGGCTGGGCTGCAACCCTGGGCTCAGCACCAGTCTCTCTCCAGGAACAGCCAGACTCAGAGAATGGGGTTTATTCCGAAATGTCGTGGCTAAGGCAGGCCCTGGCAGGCCTGGCAGGCCCTGAGAGCAGGTTGTGATGTGGGGCAGAGGGCAGGAGCTGGGCACGTGCACGCAGAGGTCACCCCTCGACCACTGCGCTGATCCTTGCCACGGCGGGTGCCGCGTGGCTGCCTGACTCCTCAGGTGTCAGAGTGTTCTGCAGAGACCCTTGAAGACTCCCACTGCGTGGGGACGGGACGTAGCAGTAGCGTCTACTATGTGCCAGGCTCCTGGGTGTAGCAACAGACCAGAGCCAAACACAGCCTGAGCTCGTGTCCAGTGGAGGAAATGTAATTATTCCACAAGCAGATGTGACTTTCTGACCATGACAGACACTGGTGGGAGAGAGGCATGGGGCTGAGGCAGTCAATAATGGCGTGATTTGACCTAGTCCAGGTGGAAGGCTTCCTAGAGGGAGTGGCCCTGGAGCCTAGATCTGGGGAATGAGTGGGCATTCCCTGGTGAAGAAGGGAACAGCACTGCAGCTTGAGGGGAACAGCATGTGCAAAGGGCCGCACAGGCAGGACATGGAAAGTACAGGGCTGAGAGTCTTCCAGATGAGGCTGCACAGGCTCCCAGGGGCTGGCCCTGTAGGGTCCTATGGCCGTGTTAAACTCTCGTCTTGCTGAGCGCAGGGGCCCATCCTGTAATCCCAACCACGCCTGTAGTCCCAGCTACTCAGGAGGCTGGGACAGGAGGATCGCTTGAGCCCAGGAGTTCAAGGCTGCTGTGAGCTATGATTGCGCCACTGTACTCCAGCCTGGGTGACAGAGCCAGACCTTGTCTCTGGAAAAATTTTTAAAAAAGACTCTTGTCCTTATCCAGCACAGATTTGTTTTGAAGACCCCCACACCGGCTGCGGGTGATGGAGAACAGGCATCAGAGCGTGGAAGCAGGTGGGAAATGGAGAGGCTGGTGCACACGGTGCCCAGGCAGGAGGCCTGGGGCGTGATTAGTTGGCATTAATATTCAAAAAGTCCCCAAAACCCCAAAACCCAAGACTCAAGCACAGCAGTGACAATAAAATCCAGGCCTTATTTCAAAGCCGGAGGGAACCTGGAGAGTCCTAGTTTTGGGGTCCGTTTTTACAGATGAAGAAACTGAGGCCCGAAGAAAGGAAGTGCTTTGTCCCTGCCGCCACCAGGTCATTCACTGGGCACACCTGTATTGAGACCTGCTAGGTGCCTGGCATTGTGCTGGGGCCGGGGAGGTAGAGATGAGTGGACAGACCTGTCCTGCCCTCTCGGGGTCCCTCTAGGAACAACCACAAGGTCCCTGTGCAGGAAGGAGGGAAGGAAGGAAGGGAGGGAAGGCCGTGGGAGGGAGGGAGGGAGGAAACGCTAATGATGATGACAAAATTATACTTACTGAGCATTTTCCAACGCCAGACATTGTGTCGAGCCCTCTGTAAACACAAGCTCATTAATTGCTGCAGTGCTGCAAAGAAAGGCTGCTGCGCCATTTTACAGATGATTAGGATCAGAGAGGGAGAGTGATCAGTCCAGGCCACAGAGCCTTGGGCTGCCTCACCCCAGGCGTTGCGGAGGGGCTGGGTCAGCTGTCTGGGCTGCAGGGCCAGGCCAGGCCCTCAGCTCCCTTACCCCGAGCCTCTGCTCTGAACTCCTCCTGGCCTGAGCGAGAGCTGAGGGGTGGGCAGGGACGCCAGAGGAGCTGCTGGGCTGAGTGTCCCCCGGTGACCCTGGGAAGTCTCTGCCCCTCTTCCATTCAGTGGAGGGGCCCAGGCTCCTCGGATGGAGGTCACCAGGAGGTCAGGGAGGGAGGAAGAGGCTGCTGACAGCAGGCGTCCACCTCCCTTCCACCCCCACATCCTCCCCCTCTCTCAATAGGCCACCGTCTGCATGGGGGGTGGGGGCTGGTGGGAAGTGGGGGTGGTGGGCACTCTGCCCTCCCTCCGGCTGCCCTCCAACGCACAGTCTCGGCCAAAGTCTCCCCGTCAGTGAAACAGGAGCACACCTTTGCACACTCGTGCTGCCGCCCATCCTGCAGCGGGCAGCCGCCTTGCTCTCGCACCCAGATGGGTGCGCTCATTCACTCACGCATTCAGCAGGGGTGCTGGGCCCTACTCTGGGCACAGGGGCAGGGGAGAAGCGAGGCATTCTCGCTCCTGCCCTCAGCGGTGCATGGCCTCAAAGTGAAGAGGGGTGCTCAGGAGCGATTATCACAGATGTGGTCAGTGCTGAGGCCAGGGGAGCACACAGGAGGGAGGTACCATGGGGTCAAGGGGGAGAGGCAGCCCCTGTGGGGTGGCAGTCGGGGAAGGCTACCTGGAGGAGGTGGTAGACCCAAAAACTGAGTAGGAGCTCGTCAGTGAGGAGGAGAAGGGGAAAATGTTCCAGGCAGAGGACTAGCGCAGATGAAGGCCTGGACTCCCATGGAACACACCCCCTGAGGGATGGGGAGGAGGAAGGCAGGCCTGGCCCTCAGGTGCAGGCTGGGGAGCCAGGGTATGAGGCCGAGAGGCTGGCAGGTGAGGGACTGGCAGGGTCTTGTAGGTTTTGCTGAAGGTGCGAACTGCTCCCTAGGGCAGGGGGTGGCTGGGAGTAGGGGAGCGACGAGTCAAAGGTGAATTTCAGAATGCTCATTGGCCTGCATGGATACCTGCACACACATGCCTGCACATGAGTACCTGCACGCGAGTACCTGCACGCCCAGACCCCCACAGGGGTGCACCTGCGTGCCCGGCGCTGAGCTAACCTCTTCACAAACATGGCATCCAATAGGGTCCCAGAGGTAAGTTCATTTTATTTATTCTCTGTATTTTACAGAGGAGGAAACTGAGGCTGAGAGAGGTGGAAGGACTTGCCCAAAGACACACAATGAGGGCTCGGCAGAGCTGACAGTCGGTACCCAGGGCAGGTCTCCAGCCTGGGCTTGTGACCGTTGGGTTCTGAGGGTGGTGGCAGAGAGCAGCCTGGCCCAGGGAAATCCAGCGACTCTGCTTTTTAAGGACATTTTCCCATTTATTTCAGAATCTTCAGCCTCCCTGCAGGCCCAGCCCCTTGAATAGGCCAGTTTAGTTTCCCGGAGAAACCACAGATGGAAAGTGCCAGACTCCTGCGTGACCCGGTGGCCTTGGGAAGCTCCCACCACTGACCCTCGGCCCTTTAATCATTGACAGAGCAGGGTCACACATACTATCTCTTTTCTCCCTGGAACATCAGGACTGGCTAAGAACTGGAAGAGGAGCTGGTGCACCTCCCTCTGTCCGTTTCCTGTTGCTGCCGTAACAAATGACCACAAACCAGTGGCTGAAACAGCACAGATTTATTGTTCTCTACAGTCTGGAGTCAGAAGTTTCAAAGTCAAAGTGGCCCAGAGGCCTTGGGAAATCTGTTTCCTTTCCTTTTCTAGCTTCTAGAGGCCGCCCTCATTCCTTGGCTTGTGGCCTCATCCTCCTTCTCAAAAGCCAGCAGTGTAGCATCTTCCTGTCTTCCTGTCTCCTGGCTTCCTGTCTCTCTCTTACAAGGACCCTTGTGATTAAAATAAGTCCACCCTCCCCAGCCTGATGGTGATGGGGGGGGGGGAGGAGCTGCTCTCCCACATCCCCCTCCCCCAACCTCCACACACTGCCCAGGACAGGGATGGGGCCCATCACAGCTGCCCAGAGGACAGGGGGGTCTCATCCAGGCCTCCTGGGAAGGCATCAGGATGCTCCCTAGACCCGAAGGCCCCTGCTCCATTGCCAGAGGTTCTCACCTCTGGCCAAAGGAGGAGTTGAAGTTTGCTCTGATGGGGACCCCTAGGCCGCAGTGCCTCCTGCCTTTGGGGAATACTGCCAGGAGCTGATTCCTTGGGGCCCACCAGGCTCTGGACCTCTCTCCTGGAAGGAGAAGGGAGAGGACCAGGGGCATGTCCAGGGATCCCGGAGCAGGGAATTCCTGCTCTGCTGCATACCCCTGGGCCGTGCATGAGGGCTTCCGCTCCCTCTCTGAGCCTCAGGGCCCGTGTGGAAGATCGGGTTGACCATAACGCCTTCCTCGGGGGTTGTGCAGCTGGGGATTCAGGGCAGCTTGTTGGGCACGTCCCACGTGTCAAGCACAGTTAGGGGTGCTGCGGACGAACGTGTGCACTCGGCAGACGTGGGCCTGGATGGGGCTTCCCCACTCTGCATGAAAACAGCCCTGTCTCGCCTGGACCCGGGACAGAGGGTGGCACAGAGCAGAGCTGCTGCCCTCCCGCAGGTCAGCTGACATCCAGCAGGGGCAGGAAGTAGATCTCTGTGGTTGCAAGGCGCTAGATGCAGAGGCTGCTCCTCACCCCAGCGAGAGCTGACCGACCCACTCTCTCCCCGCTGAATCCCAGCTCCAGCTGGTACACTCCTCGTCTGCCCTCCTTCTCGCCTGCTTTTGGGGACCCTCATGTCCTGGACTCCAGGCTGAAGAAATCAGCAAGCCAGTTGGTTTCTTCTTCTCCCTTAATGTCCGAAATTCCTTGGTTTGGGGGCCTGGTGACTCTGACCGTCCAGGACTCCTCCCACTTAGCTATGGGCTCCTCCCCAGCTCCTCCCCAGCCTCCCTTCCCTACCCTCCCAGAACTCCCTGCTCCTCAGCTAACATCGTTTCTGCACCCCAATTAGAGCAGAGGTCCTTAACCCGGGGTGTGCCAGGCATAGAATTCAGGGCATGCATGAACTTGGATGGGAAAAAAATTCCATCTCCATTTTCACTAACCTCTACACACAGTTTAGCATTTCCTTCAGTGATGAACACACACCACAGAGCCAGGAGTCAGCAGTACCTGCGGCTTTGTTCCCAACAGAAATTACTGATATCTTCGGATTACATCAAAGTTGGTGCAGATTTCTCAAAAGCTCAGTCATCACTCCTTCATTTTAGACCTGCTGCGGGACCTTGTTAATGCTTAAGCAAAAGGCACATTTATTAATTATATCACGAATGTGATTTTTAAAAATATCTTGATAGGTGTATTTCAAATACTTGGTTTCCCTTGTAATCCTATGTATTTCTTATGCATTTACAAACAAGACAGGGTAAGAAGGTGTCACCAGATGCCACATTGGTCCATGGCACAGAAAAGGTCACCACCCCCCACTGCAAAGAAAGGCACCGGGGATCTTGGCTACATGGACAAGAAGCAGGACCCTTGGGCTTCCCAAGGCACAGCTGGGAAGACTTCAGACTGCAGAGGCCTGGCAGGGAGCAGCCACTGTGCGCTGTGAGGTTGACGCTGTGTGTTGAGGATGGCAGTCCACGCCAGGGCGGGGTGGGGAAGAGAGTGGCACCCTCTGATTGTCTGAGATTTCTCTTCCTGGAGGATGGTGCCACATGCTGCAGGCTGGGTCTTTCCAGGATCCCTGTGGCCTCCTCTCTCTGTACCAAACCCAGGCTAAGTAGGAAAGTGTCCCCAGGAAGAGCCCCTTGGCAGGGACACCCCAGGGGGAAGCAGCCATTGCTCAAAGGAGAGTGCTGAAGAAACACTGGCAGGGCAACATCCCTGGGCAACATCCCCGGGCTCCTCTGGGACCCAAAGTACTCAGCAAGAGCCTCCCTCCCATTTCAAGATCAGGTCACCCCAGGAGTCTTGGCGGGGACACCCTAGGCTCTGCTGTGCCCTGAAAAGGTCTTTGCACACTGACTCAGTCCCAGTTTTGGAAAAGGCTGTCTCCGTGCCCCTCCTCCCCTGGTTCTCTGGAACCCTTCCTCACAGCTGTCCTTGTCCCTGTTTCCCCTCCCTGTAGCAAAAGCCCTGCCTCATCCAGGAACTGGCCTCTCCGAGTCCTCGTGGATCAGGCCAGCTCAGTCCTGGAAGCTGTAGCCCAGGCCCCGAGCCAGCCCAAGGGATAGGGGGAGGAAGCCATATTGTCCGAGGCCCAGTCTATTCATGGGCCACACGCAGACAAGAGCAAATTCAGTAGGTTAAAGTCATTCATCATACAAATGAGCTGGGTTGGCAGAGGAGGGAAGTATCAGCCCTGCAACCAGGTGGTCCTAGGTTCAAATCCCAGCTGGGCTATTTAGCAGCTGGGAGGCCTTGGGCAGGCAATTTGACCAATTTTGTTTCTTAGTTTCCATACCTTGAGGATGAAATGAATGACTACAAGGTAAAGTACTAATTACGTGTCAGCTACTATTATTATTGTGAGCCAAGAGGTAAGGACTATGACATAAGCTGTGGGTTCTCTTCTCTCCTCTTCCATAAGAACAGCACCCCATCCTTAGCTGGGCAGATGGCCACCTGGCCTAGGACTACATTTCCCAGCTTCCCTTGCAGCTAAATATGGCCACGTGATCAAGGCCTGGCCAATGAGATGCTGGCAGAAGTGGTTTAGCCCACTTCCTGGGAGTTTTCTTTAAAGAACAAGGGCGACACCTTCTCCTTTTTGCCTCTTTTCTGCTGACCAGAGTATAAGCGTGGAGGTTGGAGCGGGAGCAGCTATTGTGCACTGTGAGGTTGAAGCTGTGTGTTGAGGATGGCAGAGCAACAGGACAGTAGCCCCATACAGCCCTGCTTATATTTACTTGAACAAGAAATAAACCCTTTACTGTTTAAACCACTGTTGTTTGAGGTCTGCCTTATTTGAAGCACAACCGAATCGTTTTTAACATGAGCACAGTGGCAAGGTAAGATTCACAGTCCCTGCCTCCTGGGAATCTCAATCTAGTTGGGGAGACGCAATAACCACGAGACTATGGGATAGATGATGAGGAGCGGAGAGGCACCCACGGACCCTGTGAGGACAGTGCCCGGGAGGGCCTCCTGGAGGAGACAGCTGAGATCTAGCAGGTGGGAGGAGCAGACAGGGTCCCCGCAAAGGCAACGGGGAGCACAGAGGGAGGCAGCCCAGCTCTGATTCAGAGCACAGGCACTACAGTCGGGGGTCCCGGGCCCCTAGCCTGGCTCTGCCTCTTACCCACTGTGGGACCTGGGCAAGCCACTGCCCTCTCCCCTCTCTGGGACAAAGTGCTCAGCATGTGTCTGACACATAGTAGGTGTTCAGTGAATGATCACTGTTTTAGAAGACATAAGTGAAATGTAAATGAAATTTACGTTATGTCTTCCCAGAGGGGGAAGCCTGGGAGGGTCTGGGAAGTCTTCACAGCAGAAGGTCACATTTAGATTGGGTCCTGAGGATTGTATAGGAGTTTGACCAAGGTAGTGAGAAGAAAGGGTATTCTAGGAGAGTGGGTCACACGCCCTTTCTACTCCCCAACCACTTTGGGAACAGCACCACCCACCACACCTCCTCAAAGCCCAGCTTCTGTTTCTCCAGGTCAGTCTCTGGCCAGTCCATTCCAAGTGGGGTCTGAAATCCAGGCTGGGATTTTCTTCTAACCCCAACCCAAGCCCTCCTTCTTGGGGTCCCATTCTTTGAATTCTCTCAACTGAGGGGTGGGGGTGGGGACATCCCGGGTTGGATTCTATGGGTGCCTGGGTCCTACTAAGGCCCTACTCGGACCCCTTGCCTCTGCCACACCAACCTGTCCTTCCCTCCTGGGCAAGCGCTTCCTCTCTCCCCCTCACACCTCTGCCCCTCTTCCCCACGCTCTTCCCCTCCCACCACTCACCCTCCTTGGTCCTGGCCTCTGCTTTCAACTCGTCTGTGTCACTTCTCTGATCCCGTGGCTGGGTTTGGGCCTGTTCTCTGAGCTGCCTGTGGTCTCACCATCATAGCACAGATTTATGGATCTCTTTGATTTGTGTCTGTTTCCGCCGTGATACAGTGAGTCTATCCTGTCCACAGAGGTATCTGCAGCATTTAGTGCAGGGCTGGCACATAGTAGGTGCTCAGTAAACGCTTGTTACAGGAAGGAAGGAGCAGAGTTAGTTTAGCCCTTCAGGAAAAATGAGAAACCAGGCTGAGAAGCTGGGCCTAGGGGGTCAGGTCTCCTGCTGCTGCCCTGAGGGAGCCCCCCCATTCCCCTCCCTTCTCCCCTGTGCCTGCTGAACCTGGCTGTGGAGTTGGGTAGAGGCAGTGTGAGCAGTGCTGGGAGCCGCAGAGAGAATACCCCAGGGAGGCAGACCTGAGAAAGCTGAGCTCTGAGATCTCCAGAAAAGCAGGCACTGGAAAGCAGGGAGGCTGACGCTCACATCTGGTCTCGGCCACCCAGGCTGCAGCCCCTGGGGGCAGCACAGCCATCCCTGCGTCTCCACTGCCCCTTCCACCCTCCTGCACCACACTCTCCCCCTCCTGGGGGGCTCGGGAGGGCCCGAGTCAGGGCTGCAGATTTAGCCCAATTTGTGTGTGTTCCCCGCAGCACGTGCAGCCCAGACTCAGGGTGCGTTGCCTGCACCGAACCATCCATTCCTGAGAGGTAGCGCGGACACCGCCACACGGAGGCCAGTTTGCTTGTGTTTAGTACTCTGACGACCCTCTCTCCCACCGTGGATGAGCGGACAGGGCCTGGGCCCTCTCACCATCCCAGGAGGCTCTGGTGGAAGAGTCCTAGGTTTGAAATTAGCCTGGTGGGGGCCCCCTCTCCGCTCCCCAGGGGCCTGATGCCCAGCACCGCCACCTCAGCCTGACCAGCTACCTTGACATTGCTGTGGGCCTCAGTGTCCTCATCTGCAACTTGGAGCTAAAACTGCGTCCTCAGCCTGCAAGCGCTGGGACTGGGAGCCTCCAGTAAACCGGCAGGATGAGGCAGAAGAGAGGGACCAAAGAGGCAACCTCAAAGCTTGACGGGACTCTGGGGGCAGAGAACTCGGAGACCAGGACTTTCCGGGGACTGCCAATGGTTGAGCCCAAGGGATGCAGTGGCGGGAGGGGGGCCCTCTGCCTGTCGACCCCTCTCCCTGTCTCCTGAGCGCCCCCACACAGCTGTCCAGGCCGGGGGCTGCAAGGATGCCCTCCAGGCGCCCACAGCAGGGTCCTGGGCAAGGGATTGCTAGAGTAGAGCAGCCCTGGAGGGCGCTGAGGCAGTGGGCGGGGAAGGGGCAGAGAGACGAGGAACTGCGGCTTCCGGAGGCCCCGCAGGAAGAGACGACGCCCCCTCCAACCCCCCCAGCCCCACCCCCCGCAAGGAGCTGAAAAGATGGGATTTCTGGTAGTGGGAACAGCGTGAACTAGGGCCCGAGATGGGGCAATAACCTGCCAGGCCAAGGGGCCGAGTGCGAGCGTGGGGACGGGGGGCGCAGGCAGTGCGCCCCCAGCAGGGCCTTGAATGCCGAGGAAAGTCATTCCTCGCTTCTCGGGCGGGGCCCGGCCGCCCTCTGGGGCGGGCCCCTGGGCAGGGCGTCGAGCCGAACCCTTTTCGGCCTGCCTCCTCCCACCCCCATCCCACCCCTCCCCTGTCCCGCCCCTCCCTGCCTCCCCCGCTGCCCGCCCAGTCCCGGGACCGGCCGCGGCGCCCTTTCAAGTCGGCCTCCCGGAGTCTCCCGAGCGGTCCGGGCGCTGGGGCCGCGGCGCGGACATCAAAGCCCGGCGTCCCCAGCCAGATCCGGTTGCGGAAGGGGCGGGCGAGCCGGGAGGGAGGCAGGTTTCGGCGGATTCCCCTTTCATCCCCGGCTGGGGCCAGGCGCGGACCTCCGGAGGCCCGGCACGTCCCAGCTGGGCAGGTCCCTGCAGGGCCCGCGGCGGGCGGGGCCCGCGGCAGCGCCGTAGGGCTGGGCGAGGACTGAGCCCCGACTTGGGAAGCGGGCGACCGGGCTTCCGGACCCCGCCTGGGCTGTGCGACCCCAGGCCAGCCCCTGCCTCGGCTTCCCCGGCTGCCCTCCTTCCTGCCCAGGAAGCCCTGGCTGGAGACCTTCTTGGGGAGGGGCCTTTCAGGGAGGGGCATTTGGGAATATTCGGTGGCCTTTGGACTTTAGGGATGCAAGCAGGCAGCCGGGCTTTGTTTGGGGTACCTCCACCTCCCCGCCCCCAGGATCCACTTCCTGCATCAGGCAAGCCTGTGCCCCTGTGTGACGCATGGTCCCATCTTCCCCCTCTGGGGCTTAGCTTCCGGGAGTGTTGAGGGGTGGGCGTCCAATGCCCTCCGTCCCTGTCGAGGTGTAACGCATCCCTTCTTGCAGTCCCGTTTCCCCACCGGTAATCCAGGGGTGGAGGCCCGGCCTGTCTGGAGTAACTGCCTGCCAGTCTGCAGCCTTCCACCCGAGGTCCCAGCCTCTCCCTGCACCGTCCCATGCAGACCTTCCAGCGCCATGACCCTCCCTGTAGATGAAGGACATCCTTTCTCAGGTGCACATCCTGAGGCTCAGAGAAGGGATGGGGCTTGCCCCAGGTCACACAGCCAGCAGGGGAAGTGGCACCCGGCAGTGCTCCTTGGACTTCCCAATGACCACAAGACCTTCATGGGGTGAGGCGAGACCAGGCTGGGAATAATGAAAGCAGACGATGATATAACCTTGAATGCAGGCAGCCAACCTAAGAGGCAGGTGTACATATTATCCCCACTTTACAGATGGGGAAAACCGAGGCACTGGGTTTCACAGCCAGCTGAGTAGCAGAGCTGGGTGTTGACCTGGACTCTTTGGCCCCAGAGACTTGAGGCCTAGCCACTGCCCCTGGAGTGAGAGAGGCAGGGCTCCTGACCCCCAGGGCGCTTGCTGTGTGTCAGGCCCAGGCAGGGAACCATCTGCTCAACACAAGAGCCCCAGTGGGGAGGTGCTGGGATTATGCCCATTATACAGACCAGGGATTGAGGCACAGAAAAGTGAGTGGGGAGCCCCAGTTTCAGTGTAGTGACTGAGTCAGAGTTTGAACTCAGCCCGTCTGGCTCCTGAGCCCTCATGCTTGATTGATTTCATAGCTGTGGCCAAAGAGAGCAGCGTCTCCCTCATGATGGGCCAAACAACACGCTGTTACAGAGCCCTGGGAGGGTGTCTGTGTGGGACCTCATCTGCCAAGAGCGGGCACTTTTATTTTTTTATTTTTATTTTTTGAGACAGTCTCACTCTTTTGCCCAGGCTAGAGTGCCGTGGCGTCAGCCTAACTCACAGCAACCTCAAACTCTTGGGCTCAAGCAATCCTCCTGCCTCAGCCTCCCGAGTAGCTGGGACTATAGGCGTGCGCCACCATGCCCGGCTAATTTTTTCTATATATTTTTAGTTGGCCAATTAATTTGTTTCTATTTTTAGTGGAGACGGGGTCTCGCTCTTGCTCAGGCTGGTTTCGAACTCCTGACCTTGAGCGATCCGCCTGCCTCGGCCTCCCAGAGTGCTAGGATTACAGGCGTGAGCCACCGCGCCCGGCCCCAAGAGCGGGCAGTGTTAGCAGGCCTCGCCAAGAACGCTGGGTGTACTGAGGCTGGTTAGATAGGACAGGTGCCCAGATGCCCAGCAGATGCCACCCTAGCCCAGATTTGCCAGCCTGGAATTCCTCCCTGGAAAATCAGGTAATCAAAGGAGTCAAACACCGTGAAATGAGTGCGATCCTTGCCAGACACCCAGAAGGAACATCAGAGTCATCACATGGCCAGTGCCGGAGAGGGACCCTCCCCCTTGTCTTATAGGCAGGGAAACTGAGGCAGAGAATACAGCAGGGAGATGCCCACAGGTAGGATCCCACCCCTTTCCCAGCTTTTACCCAGGCCCTTCTACATGGCAGGCTCTGGGTTAGGGGCCCGCCCAGTCCCTGCACTCTCGGAGCCCAGAGTCTACCAAGCGTGGGCCTCTGTGCACCGGTAATGAATGCTGCCACTGTTCACGCCCGATTGTGGTAAGTGCCACACAGCAAGGAGAACCCTGGGGACCTGGCTTCATCTGAGAGGGCTTCCTGAGTAGGTGGCATCTGAGACTGATGCTAAGTAGGAGCCAGGGAAGCCGGTAAGAGGAGCATTCCAGGTATCAAGAAAAAGCACGTGCAGAGGCCCTGGGGCTTGAAGGGGTCTGGCTCCAGAGAGGAAGCAGAAGCCAGAGGCCTGCTGCAGAGGGGAAGGGGAGCACAGGGGGAGAGAAGAAGGGGGGAGGGAGGAGGCAGAGTGGCAGGACCTCAGGCTTGGAGGAGCCTGTGCAGTCAGGGCTAGATTGGGGCAGTGAGGGTGGGGCAGTAGGGGAAGTCAGGCTGCAGACCCAGAATCCAGCCTGTGATGACCATGCTCAGGGATACCCCAGGATTCCAGACCTCAGGAGAACCCAGGCAGGAGCAGGAGAAAGAAGGGAGCAGTCTCTAGTTTTATTCTAAACCCTACTCTGTTGAGCTACTAAAAAAAAAAGAGAGAGAGAGAGAGAGATCAAAAGGGAAAATTTGCAAGTTAGATTTACCCTCAATTCTATTAAACCACCAAAAGCTGTTGGCAAATAATATTAGGGTCTTAACTCCACCAGTGCTGGAAATCCCAGCCTGGAAGGCCCAAGCAGGCCATTCCCTGTCCTCTCAGCGCAGGGGACTGGGCGCAGGAGGCCCCCGGATCCGGGTCCATCAGGGTGACCTGGCCTGGTCTGCGGGCTCAGCCAGCGTTGCCCTCCCCGTCCTCTGTGGGCAAACATGAGGCCCCCAGGTGGAACCAGCAGCTCCCCCAGATGGTTTGGCACTTCTCAGAAGCCTGCTGTTTACAGAGGTGGGCTGTTTGTCCCCAGGATAGACGACTGCTTGTAGGGGTAAGTCCTACCCGTCCGTGGGTGGGGGGAGAGGGAGGGAGGAAGGCAGGGAGGGGGCAAGTGAGGAGGGAAGAAAAAGGGAGAGAGGAGGAAAGACAGAGGAAGACATAAGGGAGAGAAGAGGAAGAAGAGGAGGGGAAGAGAAGAGGGGAAGAAGGTAGGGAGAGAGAAGACGGGATGGGGAGGGAGGAAGGGAACTGGGGTAGGAGGAAGGGGTGAGATGGGGAGAGGGGAGAAATGAAGGGAGAAAGAGGGAGGGTAGAGGGAGAAGGAGGGGCAGAGGCTGGCTGTGCTGGGTGGGAGTCCCTGGTGAGGGGTGTCCCCACTGTCTCTCACTCCCTCACAATACCATCAGCTCCTCCCTGCTCTCTGGCCCTGGGCCAGGGGACCTCCAGGGGGCCTCACCTGGTCCTCACAGAGGATTGGACCCCAGTCACCCAGCTCAGCCAGACCCAAAGCCTGGGTGCTTCACCTGGGGCCTTCCAGCCCAGGCTGTCCAGGGGCCTCACCCACAGGTTTACTGAGGAGCCAGGTGCCATGCTGGTGGCGTGTGCAGTGTGCGTGTGCGCTTGCGAATCTGTGTGCGTGTGCGTGTGCGTGTGCGTGCGTGTGTGTGTGTGTGTGTGTCTGTGAAGTTAGGAGTGCAGTCCTGGGCCAGTCTGGCTGGGCTTAGGATCCTGACTTTGCCACTTCCCAGCTGTGTGACCTTGGATGAGTGACCCAGCCTCTCTGTGCCTCAGTCGTGAGGAGTAAATGAGTTGATCAGAGAAATCCCAAAGCACAGTGCCTGAAACAGTCAGTATTCAATTCTAGCAGCTAGGATTATTATACCAAAAGGCTGACTGTGGGATTCCTTTAGAACCGGCTCTAAACTGGAGGGAGGGGTCCATGGATGGGCCTCAGAAGGTCCTAGAAGTTCCTTGAATCGATTGAAAAATGTACATAGGGACGTTTTTCTGGGCAAAGAAGGCCTTCAGCTTTCAGCACAGGGTCTCATGACCCTCCATCAGGCTCGAGTCTCCCTGCACCAGCACTGCCGGCGTCCCTGGCCTTTTGGAGGTGTCATTACACAGCTCTTGATGGGCTGCTGCTCCCCTGCCCCAGGCTGGCCAGGACAGGTGAGTGCTGCGCTGTCCTGCAGACCCGCCACAGGCGTCCACACATGCGGGGCCAGGCGTGCTCAGGGAAAGAGCCCCTGACTCGGGGAATTGTTTTCAAGGCTGAGATGACAGCGGATGTTGTCTGCAAACCCGCTAGGATGGGGAGGCAGGAAAGCGGGTTTCCAAGCTGAGCTTTGGATAAACAAAACACAATAAAGATGATGCTTCAGACCCAAATGCTGAATTGCATGGCAGCCCCAGGCACGTTCAGCCAGCTGATGCCAGCCCTCCCTGGCGACCAGACAGGCTTGGAGGCGTTCCAGGAGCCTCACGGTACAGCTGGGGCCTAGGAGACCAGTCACCCACACCTGCCCCACCCCCAGCCCCAGGCCGAGCTGGGCGCCCTGCCAGCTCCATCCTAGTGGCTCCGTCAGGCTGCGAGGATCCACCACCCAAATCTCACCTGCTGAAGTCGGGGCTTCCGCATCCAGCGTCACGGAGATTGTGAGTATGTGGCGAGGGGCGGTGGCCCCCGGGGACATGAACCTGCTCTTGGGAGGCAGTGTGGCTTTGTGGGTTCCAACCCTGGTTCAGCTGTGTGGCCCTGGGACAGTGGCTGTGCGTCTCTGAGCCTCAGGTGGAAATGGAGACCATACAGTCCCTGTTTGGCAGCCCGTGCAGTTAGGACAGGAGAGAGGCTGCGGGGAGCCTGGGTGTTTGGCGGCACAGCGAGGGGCACAGACCACCCCATGCCACGGCCAGGCTGTATGCCTGGGCCACCAGAATACCCACACTTGCCGTGTGACACCCTGGGCCCCAGTTTCTCCATCTATTCAATCCAGTGACCTTGAAAGAGCCTGTTATGATCTCCTAGTTGGATGGTAAAGTGAGAAGCCAAGTGCAGGAGAGTGTGTACGATACAGAATTCATGTAAAATCGGCACTAAAATATAAAAATCCACGCATGTACATACTTCCTCGTATGTGCACAGAATATCTCTGGAAGGCACAGAGGAAACTGGGTTACCGAGTGGGAGGGATGGGGGGGCGGCTGGGAGGGGCTTTCTCCTCCTGGGTTTCTTGTCCACGCCCTCCGAATGCTGCGCCTCCCATCTAGTCCATACATAGGTGGAGGGTATTTTTAAAGTCCTTTGGGAGCTTTGCTGGTCCCGAGGAGCTGCCCTGAGGATCCGGGGACAGTTAGGACGTGAGGTTTGGGGTCAGGCAGGACAAAGCCTGCTCTTCGATGTCACCACCAGGGAGCTGTCATCCCCTGAGCCTCACCCCGGCCCTTCAGCCTCTCTGCCTGGCCAGTTCTTCTGAGAAACCCTCTGGGACCCTCCCGCCAGCCCTCCATGGGGCCCCAGCCCAGCATTTGCCAGTTTAGCGTCTCTGTGGGGCAGGGCAGCCACACAGTGTACGGGGCCCCTTGTTCAGAGTGTGTTATGGATTTCAAGATGGCAAGAGCAGAGCGTGAAACCAGTGCGGGGCCCTTCTGAGCACAGGCCCTGTGTGCCACCAGCCCCACCTGTGTCTCCCCCACCGAGACGTGGGCTCCCGAGGCAGGAACCCGCCTGTCTCACTCACGGGGCCCACCACACCGTAGCTGCTCAACGAACATGTTCTGTGAAGGAATGAAGGAGTGAGGAGTTGAGGAATGGAACCAAGAAGTGGGCAGCGTCTGCTAGGATTGCCAGCCTGGACACACTGGCTACCAC
This sequence comes from Lepilemur ruficaudatus, assembly GCA_963574885.1. NCBI lineage: Eukaryota > Metazoa > Chordata > Mammalia > Primates > Lepilemuridae > Lepilemur > Lepilemur ruficaudatus. Next base: position 81,995 of record CAUYRT010092874.1, on the reverse strand, counting down.
CCTGTGTGGCTGGGCTGGAGGAAATCTGGGCTGGCTTCCTGGAGGAAGGTGCCTCAGCCTCAGAGGAAGCAGCTGCTCCATGTTCCCTTCCACAGGTGCCTGTGCCTCCCAAATGACAACTTTTACCACGATTTATCTGGAGCTCAGCTGTGTGCCCTTGGTCAAGTTACTAAACCTCTCTGTGCCCTGGTTTCTTCATCTGCAGGAGCAGTGCCTACTTCCCAGAGCTGGGCCCTCCTTCAAGGGCAAGGAGGCTTTAAGCAGAAGTGTTTGGATCAGTGTTGGCCCATAGCACTTGCTCAGCGGCACTCAATCCTCTGGGATTTCCCGCTGCACTCTGAGCTCCATGAGGGCAGGGCCCAGGTCCGTCTCCTGGGTTCCTGGTGGCTCTAATTAATGCTGCCAGAACGACCACCTGCTTTCCCTGAAGAACATGCTTTGGGTCTTTGAGATGTCTGGGAGGTGCCTGGGCCAGCAGGTTCCTAAAGGAAGATTCTTTTGCAGTTTGCTGGGCTCTGCAGCCACGAGGGCTGGCAGTCTGCCCGGAGCCTGGCAGGGGGTCCCTGGGAGTTTGGGGACATCACTGAAGCCCCCACAGCTGCCAAGTGCAGACAGTAAACCAGGGAAACCCTGGTGGGTGGGTCCCTAAGGGTCCCCAGGTTCCATGATGGGAGGGGCAGAGGAGCTGCTCCTGGCTGCTGCTCTCAGGGTCCAAGCCTCACTGGTCCGGAGAGTTCCAGAACCCCGGAGATACCTGGCCTAGCCTGGTGAGTTCAGTCCCTCCTTCTTGCTCAGACTCCACCTAGTGCCCAAAGCTGGCTGTGATGGGCACAAATGGCACAGTGAACCTCACTAGTCTCCCGCTTTCCTGGAGCTGTTTATGGGGGAGTATTGAGGCTTGTGGGGCTGCCTGGAGGTGGTGGCACATGTCTTCATGGAGGGGTTTGACTTCCTCCAACAGGAGCCCCAGGAAGGTGCAAACCATCTGTCACTTAGGGCATACTGGGAGGGAAGACAGAAGGACCCAGAGAGGCAGAAACGAGGGTAGAGGGAAGGCACGGGCAGGGGGAGTGAGTTGGTAAGTGGCATGGACAACGCAGAGCAGCTGGAATGGGCAATGGGCAGCCCCAGTGGCTGGGACCAGGATGTGTGTCTGTCTGTCTCGGCTAGGGGAACACCAACCTTTCCCTCCGCCTGGCCAACAGTCCTCCTGTGCCCCTTGCCTCCCCAGGTCGCTGCTGAGAACAGCAGCACCAGCCTTGCTCAGGGACCAAGGCAGTCACCTCTCTTCCCCTTGGTTCCTCTGTGCACTTCTGAGCACGCCTCCACCTTGCTGCTGTCAGAAAGCCCAGGTGTCCACCCGGTACCCTGCACAGTGGGGTGGGTCCCCCCTCCCTGCTCCCAGAGCCCTGGGCCTCCTGTGGCAGCACTTGTCACTGTGTCCTGGAATTGCCCATTTGAGTCCACACCCCCAGCCACCGTAGGCTCCAAGGGCAGAGCTGGTGATTCTGGTGTTTGCTGTGTGCTCAGAGCCCAGCACGGGGGTGGCACACAGTAGGTGCTTGTGTGAGTCTGTTCCAGCTGCCAGGACAAATGACCACAGACTGGGCAGCATATCAGCAACAGAAATTTCGTCCTCACCGGCTGGAGGCTGGAAGTCTGAGGTCAGGGTGCCAACACTGTTGAGTCCTAGGGACGCCTCCTCCGGCTTGCAGACCACCGACTTCTCACCGTGTCCTCGCACAGGGGAAGGGGTGGGGCAGCTCTCTGGGGTCTCTTTGATAAAGGCACTGATCCCACTCAGGAGGGCCACCCTCATGACCTAATGTCATCGCATTGGGATTAGGGACCCAACATGAATTTTGGGGAGATACAAAGATTCAGTCTGTAAGAGTGAGAAGAGTGCTCAACGAGCTGCGTGCAGAGTGACGGTCAGTGAGCCACCGGCCCGCTCACGCCCCTGGAGCCCCGCTTGGGGCTGGCTGCACCCAGGCTCCAAGTCTGCAGTGGCTCCCACTGCCCCTCCCCTCCCGCTCCCCGTCGGGTCTGCCTGCCCATCAGGATATCGCGAGACTTCTGCGCCCATAGGCCCTTTGCTTCTGCCAAATTCCACCTTCTCCAAATAAATGCGCTTCTCCCTGACCTTGCCCTGATGCTTCGTGCCTCCAAGGTGCCCATGTGCTGCAGGAAGGGTCTTCCAGACATCCCCCCTCCCCTTGGGAAGAGGGATCCCCCAGAGGACTGCCGTTGGCTAGAGACCTGGGCTGCTCCTGTGAAGGAGTGCATCGGTGTCTCCTCATGTGCACTGAGTTTGCATCCTGACTCCTGCACCTGGTAACGGTGACCTTGAGAAAGCATTGAACCTTTCTGGGCCTCGATTTCCTGTACCGCCCGCAGCTGATGAGAGGTCTCCTATGTGTGCGGCTGAGGGCTCTGCTGGTGTGGGACACCCGTGGGGCTAGTCCAGCTCCGGCTCAGCCTAGGTGAGGCCCCCTAAGCTCTCGGGCCTCCGCGTCCTTATTGCCAAACCGGCCTGGGGAACCTCACCTGCAAGGGGGCAGAGGCCAGGTGAGGCAAGAACGCCTGGAGAAAGCAGTGATGGTCCTGCCTCTCCACTGGTTTCTGCCTTTGTTCCTCCCTTTCACCCTCAGCTCCCACTGCCCTTGCCCCGGTTGGGCACAGGGTCTGCCCATGGCCAGTGGCGGAGGAGGGGGGTTGCGGTTGCTCAGAGTGAGAAGGGCAGGCAGGGCTTCACTGAGGTGGGTTGGGTTGGGGGGAGTACACCTGCCTTGTCCAGCGCAGCTCAGTGGGTCTTGGGGGGGGGAACAGGTGTTTTCCTGGCCTTCCAGGAGGGGCTGCCACCCACCAGGCCACTTGCCAGCCCTGAGTGGAAATGTACCAGTGAAGAGGGCCCTGTTGGGACTGCCGGGGATGGAGTGGGGGTCCCTGCCAGGGAGGGGTGAGAGACAGAGGACCTGAAAGAGCTGGGCAGGGGTCCATCCCTCCTGCAGCACTCCTGCTCTTCCTCCCCGCCTCCCTTCTTGGTCAGCCCAAGTTCAAGGCAGGATGGGGGCATGTTGGTGGACAGACAGGCACCTACGGAGGCTGAGTGGGGAGGCATCTGTGGCCTCCAGGTCAGCAGGTGAGTCCAGAATGGGGGGGCCGGGGTTCCTGGGCGACCCTAACCGTGAAAGGGCACGCTCGCGTGGTGTCTGCGTCTGTGCTGTTTCTGCCACGTGCGTGTTTGTGGTGCAGCATCTGTGTATGTGGTGGTGTGTGCGTGGCGTGTTTTGAAATGTGTGGTGTCTGTGTGTGGGGGGGTGTCTTTGTGTGTGGGGTGTTGTGTCCCCGTGGTGCGCGGGTGTGGGGTGTGTATGCGTGTGGTGTGCCGGTCGTGCTGTGTGTGTGCGCGCGCGCGCGCGCGTCCCCATACAGAGGCACGTGTGTCTCCGTGTATGACAGCCGGGAGCGCGGGACGTGGGGCTCTGCGTCCTCTGGACACAGACTCCATGTCTGCGGTTTGTGGTCTGCGGAGGAGGGAGGGGAGCGCCGCGCGGGCGGAGCGGGGAACGGGCAAGGGCTCTGCGGGCTGGGGCTGGCCCGGGCGAGCCGGAGGGGGGGAGGGGAGCGGGAGGGAGGGAGGCTGGCCGGGACCCTCCCCCAGGGGTCCCGCGTGGCGTCCCCCGCGCGGCCCCGCCGGGGAAGGTCTGGGAGAGCGCGGGCCCGAGGGTGGGCTGAGACACCGCCCGGGATTTCCGCGGCCGCCTCCCCGCGCGCCGAGTGCTCCTCGCGGACTCTGCCTCCAGTGCTCGGCGCGGCGCGCGGCTGCAAGCTTAGCAGTTCTGGGTTAACAACAAAGCCAGAAAGAGAGAAGCTGGGGCGGGGGCTGCGCTCCTCCCCCCAGGCCGGGCCGCGGGCGCGAGCGCGCGGGGAAAAGTTTCCGACCCGGGCGCGTGAGGCTGAGAAGTTTCGGCCGCGCCGGGCGGCGCCAAAGCCAGGCCAACACTGCCCCCGCGTGGGCGCAGCGCGGCGCGGCAGCCGGCTGCGGGCGGGGCCCCGGCGCGGTTTGTGGGGGAAACTGAGGCAGAAGGGGCTGAGCAAGGCCACCGGGAGGAGGTGCCCTTGGGACTCCCCGCTGGCCCTCTGCAGGTGCCTGGATCAAGCCTCCTCTGGGACCGCAGGCTCTCCAGAAAATAGGTTGGGTCGGAGAGCGAGGCGGAAAAGCCCAGATCGGGAGACGGAGGGGAAAGGACACCCCACGGGCTGCACCCCACTCCAGCCCCCGCGGAGGGGCGGTTGTAGCCTGGCCGCCATCACGTCCCGCAGGGCTCGTGCCAGATCTGTCGCCTTTCTTCTAGAGCCGGGGGCCAGCTCACAAAAGGCCTCACCAAGCCACAACCCACCAGGCCCAGGACCAGGACCACCCGCTGACCTCTATCCAGCCACACCCACCGGCAGCCGCCCATTCCCTCCCTGAGAAAATGGCGTGGGTTCCATGGCTGTTTCCTGCCTGGCCAGGAGCTGGCGATAAAGACTCGGATCCCGGGCAATGGCGAGGGGAGGAGGGCAAAGGACAGCTCCCAGGAGAGGAGTGGGCTTGAACTTCATCCAGGAAGACAGGTGTGGCAGGGGCCTGGGGGTGCACTGGGGGTGCTGGGTCAGCCTGCCACCTTGTCGTTTGCCACCTGCTGATGCAGATTTAAGGTTGGTCTTGAACTGCTGGGCTCAAGTGACCCTCCTGCCTCAGCCTCCGCAGTAGCTGGGACTCCAGGCACGGGCAGCTCTCCTGATACAAATTTGAACATTGCCCCCCACCCTGTCCCCAGCCCACCCAGAGGCTTGCTCTCCAGGGCCCAGGGGGTAGGAAAACGACCAGAAAAAATGCAGACGACTAACCTTTGTCCACACACAGGGCTCTTTTCCCTGTGCTGGCGTCTGGACACCCTCACCCAATAGTAGGAGCTCAGCAATGTAGCCTTTGGTGCCAGTCAAAGACGGAGGCTGGCAGGGGAGGGGGTGGGGGGCTCAGGTCACCAGAGGTGCCTGCTTCAGGTGTGGGCTGATCTAGGTCCACAGAGGCTTGGTCCCAGGTTTGAGGTGTGCTGCAGGGTCTCCCACCTTCCAGAAATGGGGTTCACTTGGAACGAGCCCTGAACCTGTAGGATGCCTTGCCCCACCCCTCAGCCTCATCCCAGCTGTGATTCCGCATGTTTCTTCCCCTGGCCCAGGAACCCCAAGATGAGCAGTCAGGTACCCGGAGAGGCTTGTACCTTGAGACCTAGTGGGAGGTCCCAGCCACCTGGGGTGTGCGTTTATTTGTGGGGCAAGGGAGGGCCCTCCTCATTGCCTAGCCCATGTGGGCCTGGGCGTGGGTTCGTGGGCATTCATCTCTGAGTCCGCCGCAGTGTTGTAGATGGCAAGAGGAGCTGGTAACCCTTAGGGTGGCCTCGCCTCAGGACTGACTGCAGCACCAAGCTGGGCAGGAAAGACTCCTAGAGTGAGGAAGAGGACCAGCTAGGTGCTGCTGGGACCTCAGGGCAGGGGATGGGGCTCCCTGGGCCCAGCAGACTCTACCCCACAGTGCTACGGGACAGGCACAACTGTCAGCCCCATTTTACAGATGAGGAAACTGAGATGCAGAAAGGCCCCACCGCCTGCAGGTATGGTGCTGGGATCTGAACCCAGGAGGCCCAGCTTAGAGACCACCTCCTTGACTGCTGCACTTTGAGGAAGATTCAGGTACACAGGCCTGGCCACTGCAAGCCTCCCGGTGACTGAGTGTGCAGGGAGGGCATACCTAGCCCTGGCCACCCCACCGAGCAGGGCTGATAGTAAGTGCTTACCAGCTTAGGACCCAAGGAGCAGGGCGATTTGCCCACCTGCTCCAGGATTTTGTGGATGTCCAGTAAGGTTTGGAGGTCCCCCCGCTGCCTCTGGGTGGTGGCCCTAGGGATGTAGGGCAGGCTGCTGTTCATGGGGGTGTCCTCAGAAAAGTGGCCTTGCGGCTCTCGGGAGGGCCTGGGGATGACAGGAGCCTGTGAGCTTTGTGGATTCTAAGTCCCAGGCCCACCCTGGGCTGGCAAGGCCCTTGAGGGCCCAGACTGGCAACCTGCCCGCTGCTGGATGGGGAGGTCTGAGGGTAAGGACGGGGGAGCCCTGGCAATGCTCTTGAGTCCTGTCCCCTGTCCCCAGAGCCTCACAGACTGGGGAAGTTCCAGCAGGAGGAGCTGGTCAGGGCCTCCTCCTTGGCCCCAGGGTACAGGGCTTTGGGCAAACTCTCCAGCCATCTCCCAACACTCCCGGACAGCCGCTCCGACAGCGCCGGAAGGGTGGATGTCTGGTTCTCAGTGACGTTCTGCCGGACTGGAGGAGAGAAGGCAAGGTGAGATCCCAAGGCTGGAGGGGGACCCCCCGGCGCCCCCACTCTTCCCTCTTCCCTCTGGCAGACAAGGCCAGGCAGAGCTGTGTCTCCATGACAACCCCAGGCTCCCCAGTGCCTTCCGGCTGCCTCCAGAGAAGGTTCGGGTTTTAAAACTATCCTGCGTGACTCTTCTGCTGTTATTACCCAAGCTGTGGCCCACCCCCCACCAACCCAGCCCAAAAAAGGCCCTTTTCCCTGCAGTGGGAAGGCCAGTCCCCCTTGTGGAGATCCCAGAGAGGATGCTGAGATTGCTGAGGGGTGGAGGAAGGGCTGGCTCAGGGCTGGAAGCCTCTCTTGCCCAACAGCTGCCTCAGGATGGAAAGGGCTGGGAAGCGGCAGACTGAGCCCCGCATCTCCTGTGGACCTGGTGCCCTGGAGCACGACCACAAGTCCTCGTGCCAGTGGCTGACAAGGAGTTGTCTCCCTTACAAGCCAATATTTGCATAAAATTGTTTCTCCTGGGCTTGTCCTGTCTTGGACTCCCAAGAGTGGCCTGGGGCACTCTGACTTCTATGTCACATACACAAGCCCCTTCTGCTCTTGGGGCCTTGGTTTTCCCATCAAACAGCCAGAAGTTGGGCAAAGATCACAGCTTCCATCTCCAACTTCCTGCGACTCGAAGCCGGCTGGGTAGGATCCCACCTGAATCAGTGGAGGTCCTGAATTTGTAGGGCTTTACCCATAGCTAGGCTTTGGGGCACCCATTTCTTGAAACTGCACATAGTAGGTGCTCAATAAATAGCTGTAGGGTGCTGCCTGTTGGAAGCCCTGGGGGCTCCTGGGTGATGAGAAGAGAAGAGGCTGGGCATGCGGAGAAAGGTGGAGCTCAGGGCAAGGACGTGTTCTTCTGTCTGCCTCTCAAGCCCCACTCAGAAAGCTGGCTGCAGAGTAGGCAGAACAGATGCCATTGCTCCCAGGCCTCGTGGCCTTTAGCTTCTTTGCTGGACTAGACAGTGGTGGCCACCCCCAGAAGAGAGAAGGTTCCTCTTCTCGACCTTCCTGGGTACCTCTCAGCCAGGCTTCTGAGGGGTGCCTTCATGGGTATGGGAGGAAGGTGTTTCCAGTGGCTTCTGGCCCTTCTGGAGGAGCCCTCTAGGCTGTGTGTGTGGGGACACAGACGTGGGCTTGGGAAGCCGTGGGTGCTGGTTCCAAGGTGGGCAGATACAGTGTGTAGGGACACCTTGGAGCAAGAAGTTCTTTAGTGGCCAGACCTGGATGGCCATTGTTTCCTGGGCCACCACTTCAACTGCTCCCTGATACCACCCACCTTGGGATCCCTCTGCTGGACCCCAGGCCCTCTACTTGGTGCTTGAAGGTCACCCCGACATCCTCCAGGGAGGCCAGTTCAGGTACTTCCTCTGCAGGGTCAGTGACCTCCTTGGCCTTTGCAGGCCAGCCCCTCACTCTGGGGGCCCAGGGCCATAGCCTCTGCCCTCCCATCTCTGGGCTGGAACTTTCTGGAGTCCCAAGGCTCCCCATCCTGTCTGCCTACCTGCACAGCTGCGCTCCCAGTAGCGGAGTGCAGTGTCCCGTAGGGTCTCGTCAGCGAATCGAACCCGGAAAGGGCAACACCGCCTGCGGGGCCCGGAGGCCTCCCCTGAGGGGCTTCGAGTGGGCACAGCCTTAACCTTGGGGACCTGTGCACCGTGGGGCCTGCTGGGAGAGGTGAGAGGGGCAGGGGTGGCCAGGGCCCAAGCCCAAAGCCCCCCACTCAACCCCGACACCACGTATTATCCTGTATGCGTGACCTCATGTGGTCTGTAAGATGAGGCCATGGCATAATGCCATCCACAGCAGCCGGCCTCTACTGAGCACCTCCTACCTGCCTGGCAACAGATCACGCACGTAACATGCACCATCCCACCAAACCCAGACAGCACCCGTGAAACACTATCATTATTCCCATTTTATTGCTAAGGAAACTGAGGATAGAGACTTTTGCAACTTGCCCAAGGTCACACGGTGACCAAGATGGAGCCAAGATTTGCATTCTGGTTCCAGAGCCAGCACCCTTACACCCCAGGCGAGTTAGCAGAGAGAACAAGAATGCCAACTCAGGAGTTACGCAGTCCTGGATGTCAATCCTGACTCTTTGAGCCTGTTTTCTTCTCTGTAAACTGGGGTGCCCCCGGTGCCCACTGCCCGGGTTGTGCAGACGTGAGACACACTGCAGAAGCGGCCAGCCAGGGTCTGGGGGCCGAGAGTGAACACCTCTGACAGAGCGGCTCCTGTTACATCGTTAGTCTCAATTATGCCCTGTGCCGGCCGTGTGACCTTTGGCAGAACGCCCCCAAGCCTGCATTTTACAATTTTCTCCTTTAAATTATTTATCATAGGCACGATAATACCATCCTCACATGAGTTTTGGTGAGTAACAAATGACTTACGTGAGGCAGCTAGTACAGAGCCTGGCACAAGGTTTGTGCTCAATAAAGGGTGTCTGTTATATTTATATGGAAGAGATAAAATTGTTCCATTTATTATTAATTTCAGCATCAAGATCAAGGCTACCAGAGGGCCTGCTTGATCCACGTATGGCTCTGTTATTCAGAAATGCCACATCTGAACTTAATAAACACACATGTATCTATCTGCATCCGTTTGTCTGACCATATCTTAATGTCCGTGTAGATGCAGAGGGTGCTTTTCATCAGCCCACCAAAGAGCCAACCTGTGAGATGTGTAGGACAGTGCCTGGCCACAGGCATTGGGACCCAGGTGTCTAGCAGCGTCTGTTTATGAGCCCCTGCCCTCTGCTGGCCGCAGGGCCACGCAAAGGCCTACCCTCGCCCTGCCTGGCAGTCTGAAACTTTGGCTTCTCCACTTAGGGCCACTGGAGCCTGTTCTAACGCAGCCTGGTGCCCCCAGCAGGATCTACCGGGGAATCTCACACAGGGTAAGCTGCTCGGGCACTCGCTCTTGAATCTGAAAGTCTGTGAATGTGTCCGTCTCTGCTTTGTTTTTGAGATGGAGTCTTGCTCTGTTGCCCCAGCTAGAGTGCCATGGTGTCAACCCAGCTCACAGCAACCCCAAACTCCTGGGCTCAAGCAATCCTTCTGCCTCAGCCTCCGAGTAGCTGGGACTATAGGCACTTGCCACCATGCCTGGCTAATTTTTCATGCCTGGCAGAGATGGGGTCTTGCTCTTGCTCAGGCTGGTCTCGAACTCCTGAACTCAAGCAATCATCCTGCCTCAGCCTCCCAGAGTGCTAGGATTATAGGCGTGAGCCATCACGCCCAGCCCATAGTTTCTATTACGTCTTTTGAGCCGTTGTGTGCGTATTTGGCCTGATTGGTTTCAAGTTCCTGGGCTGGTAAATGTGTTTCATTTCTGTTTCCTACTCTGATCCGTCCATGGTGTCTGCCTGGAGTTCTGTGTCAGGAAGGGTTCTGAGGGTCAGTGGGGAAATGTGCTGTGATCCAGTGTCTGGCATGGATACAGGATGAGGAATGGCACGTATGCCTTGGGTGTAGTCTCCCTGGTCTTTAAACTCACAGGCAGTGCTCTTCACCCTTTACCCCTGCTTAAGCCTGTTTAACCTGGAGGGATTTTTCTGCTTTCTTTCCCCCTCTGTTAGAGCTATGGCATCTAGGCTCAGGTAAGCTCTCATGCCCAGGGTCTTCTTTTACCTCTATCCCTTATTTTATTTCCCCCAATATTTGACATATAATAAAACCTAATAAAATTTAGAGAAAGAAATGGACAGATGTTGGTGGGATGGGTAAAAGGATGGAAGACTGGGTGGGTGGGCTGATGGACGGATGCACTAATGGGTGAGTTAGGAAAGGGTCTGAATAGGACTGAGTCATGGGTGGACGGGCAGATGGACGGATGGGTGGCTGGATGATTACGTGGATGGGTATGTGGATCTCTGGGTGGCTTCATAACTAGATTAGGGATGGACAGGATCCTGGATTTACAAGTAGATGGAAGGATTTGAAGATAGTTGATCGCTGGATACACAGATGGGTGGACAGAAGTGTGGGAGTTTGTGACTAGATAAATGACTGGCTGGCTGGCTGGCTGGATTAATGGATTGGCAGCAGACCTGATTTGTGGGTGGATGGATGGATGGAGTCATGGGTTCGTGATAAATAAGTGAATGGATAGATGAATGGAGAGATTCATAAACAGGTTGTAGAAGACCCGGTTCATGGATAAGATGTATGCAAGGATGAATGGGTGAATGGGAGAATGGATATATGAATAGATTCATGGATGAATTATGAATGTGTTGGCAGAAGACCTGATTAATGGATGGATGGATTCATAGATGAACTGATGAATGATTTTGAATGGGCTGGTAGAAGACCTGACTCTTGGATAATCTATGTAAGGACAGATACTCATGGATGGACACATGAATGGCTGGATTGACAGAGGGAGAGATGGGTAAATGGATAAATCCATGGGTGAAAGACAAAAGAAGGGAAGCAAAGAAATACCCTTTCTCCCCCACCCCCACCCTTCCCCTCCCATCACCCACAAGTTGGCCATAGTGAGTGGTGAGTGATCACCCTTCAGAGGCCCAGGATAGAATCTGATGGAGCAAAATCTTCTTAAGGCTATCCTGGAAGTAGTAAGACTAGCCCCTTAAAGACACCTGGGCCACACCTGCCCTGAGTGGCCAGGGCCCCTCACCCTGGAAGCATTGATGGCCACCCTGTTCCCACCAAGAAGGAGACTGACACTTACCACAGGTCTGGGAGGAAAGAGCGGTTGGGACACTGATGAGACCCTGGGCAGTGCTTTGGCACAGCCCTTTGATGTCGCGGTGCTGAGGATGCTGGAGCCAGAAAGAGGTGGAATAGTTGTGAGTCTTCTGGGGAACCCTAACCTTAACCCTCCTAGTTATGTGGCCTTGGGGTGGTGGGGGACCAGCCCTCAGGGAGTGGCAGTGAGGACTCGGTGAGAGACACTCAGCTAACATTAACATCTCTCTGAGCACCAGGGTGGGGAGGACTGGAACCCCAGGGCCCACCCCCCACTCGGGCCTGGCGGGGCCTCACTCAGTGGCTCCGGCGGCTCTGTGCACTTCTCCTGGAGCTGCTGCAGGAACTCCCGGAACCTGCTAGGGAGAAACCCTTCTATGAGGGCGCCCAAGGAGCCGGGCTCCCCCCTGGCCGCGCCCCTCCGGGAGTGCTGGCACTCTCCAGGCCCTGGGCGCCGGGGTGCCGATTCTCGGGCCGCGCTGGCCGAGACCAGGGGCGGCAGCAGCAGGGATCTCAGCACGCTCTGCTTCTGTGCTGCCCGCGGGGTCTCCGGGGACAGGGCGGGCAGGCGCAGCTGGCGGCCCCCGACGCAGCCCCGGGACTCAGCGTCCGAGTTCTGCCACCACGCGGCGCCGCCGCCCGGGACTCTCGAGCCCGCTGCGCTCCGCGCGAGGCGGGACGCTCGCAGCTCGGGCGAGGTCAGCGTGGGCAGCAGCGGGTCTCTCGGTCGCAAGTCGCCGTCGCCGGGGAATCCCTCGCGCGCCTCCTGGGCCCCCGGCTTGAGCGGCCGCCAGAACATGCTGCGCCCGCGCTCAGCTCAGGGCATCCTCACGCCGGCGGGGCGGGGGCCGCCGTGTGAGGTGGCGGGGAGGGCGCAGGCCAGGCGCAGGCCATAGTGCCAGGAGCGAGGATGGCGTGGTCTGGGGGTTCACGCCACTGGCCAGCAGGCAGTGAGAGGCTCCCGCCAGAGCTCCCTGAGCCTCTGTTCCCTCACCTGAAAAATGGTGACGGCAGGAGTACCCACCTTTTTGGGTGGCTGTGACGTTTAAATGAGCGAGTACGTGTCAATCGCTTAGAATAGTGCCAGGCACGTTGTACATGCTTAAAGACTGGCTGCCATTCTTATTATTTTAAAATTATTAGTTAGAATTTAGTCTCAGCTCCACTACTTACTAGCTCTGTAACCCTGGGCAAGCCAGTTAACCCCTCTCAGCCTCCTGTCAGCGCTCTGCTCTGTAGAATGGGGATAAGGCCAGCGCCCGCCTGTTTGTTAGGGTGAACTGGCATCACGCTGGGGGAGCACTCAGCCCAGGCTGGCTCCTTCAGATCTATTACGGTTGTTAGCGCTCTGCTGGGAGCCAGGAGACCTGAGCACCAGTGGCCCAATCCAGGTGGTGCCGCAGAGCCCCCGGGTGGGGAGCTTGTTGAAAATACAGATGACTTCCCCCCACCTCCCACCCCAGATTCTGGATCAGCAATTCTGGGGGGGAGGGCGGGTGCCAACACATATACTTGCAACAAATTCCCCCTTCGGGAGGCAGAACCCTAGTCTCACTCCCAGTTCTGATGCTGGGGGGTCTCTGAGCCTGCTTTCTCCCCCTGACACCGACTCCCAGGTTGTCAGCTTTGAGCTGGCTCCTGGGTGGGGTCACACTCACCCTGGTGGGACTTCTGGGTGGGGCCAGAGAAGGTCCCGTGAGTTCAGAGCCCCCTAACAGGTGGGCTAGTGCTTGGGAGAGCCCATCTTCCCCGCCTGGTCCCTCTGCCAGCCCCTCCCTACTGCGTCCAGGGCCTCTTCAGGGTCATTGTGATCCGTCCCTCACCCCTGGCCACCTGAGCAGCAGTGGGTGCTGGGCCTGGGGGCCAAGGGCGGGGCTCTTGTGCCCAGGATGCCATGGCTGCAGCCACCAGGGGCACTGGGACTCCTGACCAGGGCACCCAGGCCTAAGCCAGGGAGGGAGGGCCCAGAATGGTCCACCCCTTCCAGATCCAGGAGGCTCAGGTGGGTCATGATTGGTTCTGTGACTCTGGGGAGTAGAATTTCTGCCCCCAAACTGGGCAGTAAAAATATTGGAAACTAAGAGACCCAATTTCAAGTCCATGGTCTGCTTCTCTTTGCTGTACGATGCTGAATAAGTGCCTTCCTTCTCAGTGCTCCATGGTAAAATGGACTGATGGCCCTGATCTGTGACTCTTGGCTGGGAGGGGGCCAGGAGGAAGCTCATAGTATTGTGAAACTCAGGTGGAGAACAAAGATAATTTAGATGAGTATTTCACAGGCATGGTATAATCTTATAAACTGAAAATGAAAAAATGACTTTGTAATTCAAATTACACAGTGTACCACTGGAGGAGGTATCACCAGATATGTATTCCATTTTCTGTAAATGCTCCTCAACCAGGGATGGAGGGGCATACTTCCTTGGGAAGTTAGAAAACTGAGTGGGGGAGGTGGAAATTTTTGTATTTATTTAAAGGGTATGTGAGTTTTAAAAAATGGCTGAGGAATACCAGACGGTTTCTAAGGAGCTCTCTAGCCCTTGCATGCTGCAAACATTTATTGAGCAAGTATTGGGTCATAAAATATGAAATGTCTGATTTTGAATCAAAAGTGTAGTTTATTATATCTCAAACAAGAAGCAGTACAATTAATCAAAGTGTGCACATAAACTATCGACACAGTTTTGCCATCTTAACGGTACCTTGTTTATGCCAGCAGCAAAGAAGCCTGGAGAGCCAGTGGTGATGAAATTGCAAAAGGCATTTTCCACAGCTTGTTTGGTATTGAGTAGTTTTCCTTGCAAGAAGTGGTCCAAAGCCTGGAAGAAGTGGTAGTCAGTTGGTGCAAGGTCTGGTGAGTACGGTGGGTGACAGAGAGTTTCCAAGTCCAGCTTCTGTAGTTTGAGCAGCCTTGTTTGTAAGACATGTGGTAGAGCATTGTATTGCAAGGGCATTGGCCTGTCTCCATTGACCAGTCTCAGCTGCTTCATCACAAGCATCCTCATCATTTTGTCCAACTGGTTGCAGTAGACATCTGTAACTGATTGACTGGTTTCATGAAGCTGTAGTGGATAATACCAGCATTGGACCACCAAACAGACACCATTAGCTTTTTTGATGAATATTTGGACTGTGTTTCGGCACTTCATCTTTATCTAACCATTGTGCCGAACGCTTGCCATTGTCAAAAGGAATCCATTTTTCATCACACGTAACAATATGGTGTAGAAATCGTTCACTTTTATGTTCTGACAGCAATGAAAGGCAAGCTTCGAGACGATTTCTCTTCTGACACTCGTTTAACATATAAACTGCCATATGAGCTGTATTTGAGCCCAGGGCCTTGAGAAGCATATGTAATTCACATGTCTCTTCATCTTGTGAACCGGGAGAACTATTTTTCAAGTTGCATATAACTCATACACAGAAAACAATTTAAAAAAACAAAGTTTTCATTAATTTAGGAAGGATCGTTTTGTTTTTGAAGTTTTTATTCTATTTTCATAATAAAACACCATAGCCCCAAGGAAAAAAATTTCTAGTGTGGCAGTCAATGTGTTAATTCATGCAGAACACATCTATCCACCTTCTTTACCTTGCTGAATTGTTTCCAATGGCCAATATTGTTGGAATAATAATGTCAAACCTTGCTGCTAATTCATGCTTCCACTACAGCTTTCAGCTCATCATTGTCCACCTTGGTCTCAGGTTGCCACATCGCTCATTTTCAAGATGAAAATCACCAGAATGGAACTTCTCAAACCATCGAGAGAAGTTTATAAAGTTTTAGAAGTACTATGTGTTCATTAGCCACATCCTTCCCAAACACTTCATTGATATTTCTAGCTATCTGAGCTACATTTGTTCCATGACAGAATTCATATTCAAAAATAACACAAATTTTTGACTTATCCGTGGTTTCACAAAAATTGCTCTAAAAAAATTTGAAAGATAATCACAAGCCAAAACGTGTATTTGAAAGACTAAGGATGTACCTTCACAATAAAAATAAAACAAGAAATGTCAAAGTGAAATGTCAGAGATATCAACTGTCAAACTTAGTATTTAAGGAAATTCGACATTTCATACTTAATAACCTAATAGTATGTGCTAGGCTTGGGCATTCAGAGATGTGAGAAGCCTTGAGGTCAGGGGGCTGTCCAGACCCTGGAAAGGCCTTGGAGCCTGGGTGTGGGGGAAGGGGCTTTCTCTTTCATTGACAGGAAATAAGATAAGGGTGGACTTTTAGGCATGTGAGGGCTTGGATCAGAGCTGCCCCCAAAAGAGGACTGTAGACACCACTAGCAATTGAATTGCTCAGGATCTAACTCCTTTCCTTACAGACATGGAAAATGAAGCTTGAGAGAGGAGTCCAGACCAGGGGAAGCAAGTATGACCTAGAATAGTCTAGAAGAGATGCCAAATAGTATGTACATAAACAGATTTGGGGGACTCAACTGCAAAGGGGGCTTTTCAGCGCCCCCTTCCCCCATAGCTTTCAGTATATTACAGCAAACACATTTTAAGCACCTCCTGCGTGAATCACCCAGAGGAAGGCATTGTAAATCTAATACCAGGATAGTAATTTAGGAAAAATGAACCTACTTAAGACTAATATTTTCATTCTGACAGCTTCCATTTCCTGAGAACCCACTGCAAGCACTGGGCTTAAGGCTTGACGTGCAATATCCGACAGATTTAACCCCCAGAGCATCGGAAGCTGAGTAATTATTACATCAGCCTGGCAGAAAAGGAGAATGAAGCTCGGAGAGGTTGACAGGGTCTGTCTACCTGCAAGCTTGCGTTTCCACCACAGCCGCTCCGGAGACTGCTCCAGACTTTCTGTGTATGTGAGGGGCCCAGGGAAGGGCAACCTTTTTGGAATGGAAACTTCGTGGACTTGTTCTGCCTACTTGGGGTGGCAATCCCCTGGCCCTGCCAAGGATATTTCTTTTTCTTTTCTTTATTTTTTGGGGTCGGTATGTCATTTTAAGATGCTAATGGAGATGGGTGGGTTTGAGGACAAATGGTTTTTTTCCTTTTTTACCGAGTGGAAAGCTCGCTCAACACTGTTTCTAGAAGTCCAGCCTTGCAGCCTCCGAATGAACTGGTGCACGTGCTGGGGGCGGGGACAGGGCGCCCCGGCGGCCCTTTCGCTCGGGGAGATCCCTTCCGGAGACGCGAAAGTCAAATCGGGTCCCGAGCTCGCGGGGCGGGGCCAGCTGGCGGAGGGGCGGAGCCATCCACGGCCCCGCCCCCCAGGCGCCCGGAAGTGACGTGAGAGGACAAAGGCAGCGCGCGCTGCGAGCTGTGGCGTCTGGTCCCGGTCTGGCGTAGTTGCCGTGGGCTTGTGGGGCCGCCGCCGCTGCTGCTGCCGGCATTCTCCCTCTTCTTCCCCGTCCTCTTCTGGGTCCCAGGAGCCCCTGCCCCGGGTGAGTAGCGCGAGGCGGCGAGGAGGGGAGGCCGCGCGGAGGGGACGCAGCCCCGGGAGAGGGGAGGCCGCGACCCCCAACTGCCTCGGCGCCCGGAGGCCCCGGCTCGTCACGTGACCCAGGCGTGTGAGCGCTTGCCGGCCCGGGCCCCACGTGCGCGTCCCCAGGAGGTCCATGGGCCAGACCTGGGTAGGGTCATCGGGGGTCCACGGGTTGAGGTACAGGAGGAAAGCCAAGGCACCCAAAGCCTGAATGCGGCACTCCCCCACGCTGGTTTCCAGGCCACAGCAAGTTCCTTTCTCTCCCTGAGCCTCAATTTCCCTCCTGAGAAACGGAGGAACAGGAATAAGGAGAGCACTCACTCGTAGGGTGGGTGTGAGGAATCAGTAGAAAGCACAGTCCAGAGCCTGGCACAGTTGTGTCCGTGGCATAGCAGTTGGTATCGTATTCACCTGTGTGGGCCTCGCCCCAGCTCTGGCCCGACACAGGTGGGGCTAAGGAGCCCTTGGGGCCAAGGTCGGCTGCCATATCAAAAAGCCCAGGCTTTGCAGCCCACCAGCTGTGTGGTCTTTTTTCTCTCTGGACCTTGGTTGTTCTTCTGTACAAGAGATTGAAAACAGGTAGTATCAGAGGCCCTGAAGGTGGGGTGGGACAGTGTAGCAGATAGTTGTGATGTGTAGAATGATTGCCTAGGGAGATGAGATGAGCCCTTGTGAGGGACCAGGAGCCTGGATTCCCTCTTGAATTCTGTTCCTGGTTTCTTGTGTGTGTTTTCATATACTTACTTTGGTGTGTTCTTTTTTCTGTCTATAGACTGGGGACTAGGGAAGGGTTGGAGATACAGGTGGAATGTTTTGGTGGAGGTCAGAGCTGTAGGATAACGAGGAGAGCATCTCAGAAATCTCTGTTGTGGTTCAGTGCTTACATGGAGGGGAAGCTCACTCCCAGCCTTGCCAATTTACAGGGCTGTTTGAGTCTGCTGGATACCAGTTAACGGTCCCTTGGGTGTGTCTGACACTCCACAGTTCCTATGGCATTTCAATGCATTTTTCTCAATCGATCTTCACAATCAGCAAAGTTGACAAGAATCTCCTTTGACAGAGGTTTCTAAAGCTCAAGAGACAATCTGCTTGGCATTGTGTTGGGCACTGTAAGCTTTTCATAGGCACATTTAATCATCACAGCCTTTCCATACAGCCAGTGTTACTGTTCCTGTTGTGTAGATAAACTGAGAATGCTGAGGTTAAGTGCCTTGTCTGAGCCTACATGGCTGTGGAGCAGAGCTGAGATTCACACCTGGTTCATCTGACTCCATCAGGGTCTGTTAGTTTTTAAATTTTTCCCTACATTTTTTTGGGGGTCTACTTCTGTCTCTCCCTCTACTTCTTTTTCTTAGAACACTCTGCCATTCTCATATGTTCAGCTGCTGTCCACACGGATCTAGGGAGAATAGGCGGGCTGCAAGAGGGAGGAGGTAACTTTAGGCAGGCTTTTGCCTCCTGTTGCTTTTAGGTTTTTTTCTTAGAGACTTAGATGAGGAGGATGACATGACTGTACAAATGTCAGCCAGTGAGTTCAAGCGCCATTCTCTACTGTGGACCCTGGGGAAGGGGAGCAATGGCTGGGGTAGCTGCCTGGGTATTACCCTAAACAGCTTGGAGGGGGAGGAGGAAGAGGCCAGTGACCGTGAAGGATGCAGGATCCCATTCTACTGGCTGAGCAGACATTTACTATGAGCAGAATTTCGTCTCTGAGCTAGCCTAGTGTGCACACGAAGCCAGGCTGTGCCCCTGCCCCTTCCGTGGCCCTGCAGCCAGGTAGCTTCTCACTGTGCTCTGGAGCAGAATGGAGGAGCACCTCCTGCTGTGTGGCTGACCGGCCTTGCTGTTCCTTCTGACTTCTAGCAACCTCCTGCCTCCTTCCAATCTGGACACCCAGAGGCAAAGCATAGACGACCCCAGGAATCACGTTTATTAATGAATCAGCTGTTAGAGCAAATGTCAGCTGTACTTGCTGTTTCCCGACCTAGCTGTGCGTCCCCTGGCTTGTTCCTAGAATCTGCGTGTAAGTGGAATTCTTGTAAATTGGATTATTCAGGAGACCTTGACATTTAAAGGAATCATGTTGTAAGGCTTTTGGTAAAGCAAAAAATTATATTGTCGGTAACAGCCTTTAGTGTTATCAGTTTTGAATGGTTGGACTTTGTAGGATTTTCTTAAAAGTGGAAAATGGCTATAGCTGCACAAAGCCCATTCTTTCATTCATTTGACAACCACTTAGTAAATGCCCGCCTTGTATCAGGTGGTGGGCTAATGGTGTACAAAGTAATGCCCCTGCCCCTGGGAAGCTTGCGTCTTGGGAGGGGAGGCAGACAGGCAGAGAAGAGTACAGCCTGGTAAGTGTTGGGCCCCAAATTGACTCTATTCCTTTGGTTAGAAGTGAACTTTTTGTTGAATACTTATGTGCTACGTGAGATGCAAGAGAAATACAGCGATAAATCTTTGATGTTGCCGTTGCTCTCTAAGGAGCTCCCAGTCCTGTGGGGAGATAGATTTGAATACAAAACCTTCAGTTTGCCAAGACTGGTGGGCGGTAAGAGGGAGGGAGGGTTGACTGGGAGTTCTGCTGGTGTGGTGTGGAAGAGTTGATTTTGATGCTGTCCTCTGCTTGATGGATGGAGGAGCTGTGACATGGTAGCCATGAGGCTGTGGGCAGGGGGCAGGCAGCCCACTTGGCCTGGGTCCTTAACCCTCTTGACCCCATGACATAAGTAGCCCCCAGACCCAGCTACGTGGCGACATTCAGGCTAGTGGCCCCTTTCCTGTTGGCTCTCAAGGTCCACCCTGGCACAGCTAGTAGCCTTAGGGATTGGCAGGTCGGGTTGGAGCGAGTGTTCATTCTTGTAAGCAGTGTGCCACTTTCTCTTTCCAGAGGAGTAGTTCCAAGTGCTGGGACGCTGGTGTGGGGGCATTGTGGTGAGCCTGCAGTATTTAGAATGACGTTCCTCCCCGGGCCTGTTATCCCAAAGGACTTCTCGATTGGTGCAGTGATTGCAGCTTGTCTTCCTCCTGGCCCCCAAACCCTTGTGCCCGAACAGTGAAGTGAGGGGATCAGTCTGGGAGTTGCCTCAAGAGTCTGAAGCGGGATCTCAGCAGGCTTCTCTCTGAGCACAGTAAAAGGGTTCTGTTGAGGGTGGGAACAGTGACAATCACAGATCTGAGGAGAACCGGACTCTGGTGGGCACATGGATGTCGTCAGCTCTCCTCTGGTCCCTCAGAAGGCCAGTGTGTGACCGTGTCTGTGAAGAATGCCCAAAGGTGCTGAAGGAGCCAGGTCTGGGGGTGGAGAGGAGAGGCCCGTCCCATCTGTTCTCAGCAGCCACAGTGGGCCCTTCCCTGGTGCCCCACTGGCTGGCAGGGTATCTGGAAAAGGCTGACCAGTGACAGAAGCAGAATTGCATCAGTTAACATTCTTGAGCTGCTGGGCTGGGCCTGCTGTTTCTGGAAGGTTCCTTCTCAGGACAAGTTTGGAGTACAGTTGTGCACTGGGGGCTAACAAATGTGACCAATGAAAATTCTTCAGATTTTCTCACGGTTTATTCCCTTCCTTCTCTCTGTATAGTCTGTCAGTTACGTTTCCACGGGCTTATGCTGCTCCTCAGGGGCACTTTCTGTTTTCTCTCTGACTACTCTTGAAGCCCTCAAAGCAGCGGTCCTCTACCTCTGCCTGTACCCCCCATCCAGCATTCTTTGTCCTTCAAGTTTCAGCCAGGGGCTGCCACCTCTGGGCTGCTGCCATTTAAAAAGGATTTCTCTGCCTTTTGAGTTTTCCCACCACTTTATGACTCACAGTCCTCATTTTGCTGCTGTGTATTTTAGTTGGTGCCATTTTCTTCCCTGGCTCGTAGTGGACTATGAGCTTTCTGGGGATCAGGGCTTTACTTGGGAAGCCGCACAACATCTAGGACGGTGTCTGTGCGTGGTAAGCCCTGGTTGATAAGTGCCAGTTCCTCAGGGAAGGGATGTGATCCTCTGTCCCTCCCTGACACAATGTGGCCAGGCTGGCTCTGTGTGGAGCATGGGGCCACCAAGCCGTCATCCCTCTCCTGAAGGGCGTGGCGGGCCCTAGCTTTGCTCCTGGGCCCATCATGCTTTGTGGTTTCCTCTCTGTCCATCCTGGCAACGGTCTCCTTGTCGCTGTCTGCTTTCGCCCTTGGCCCCTAGGTCTGCACAGCTGCTAACAGTCTCCAGAAGCACAGATCTTCTCATGCCACTCCCAGCTTAGCCTTAGGGTGGTTCAAGTTCATGCTCTTGAAGTTGACCCATAAGACCTTGAGTTTCCAGTCGCAAGGGCTGTGCACATCCTTTTCTTCCAGGAGCAGCATTCTCACCCTCCGTCAGTTCCAGCTTCTATGTCATTTCTTCGGGGATGCCTTCCTTAACCCCCGACCGAGTCAGCTCCCTGCAGCGGGTGCCTTTCTAGCATCTCACACTCCGCAGCCCTCACCGCGGTTGTGGCCCTGTGTGTCTGTGTAGTTGCTTTCTGCCTGGCTGTGCCCCCATTTCACAGCACGGTGCCTGGCAGAGTCCCTGCTTCCTGTTAAGGAAGGACTGGACCCCACAGTGAGTTGTTTCTGTGCTGAGTGGGAGGGAGGGGGTGTGGGAACTCCTCAGGCCCTCCCGGGGTCTGCTGTCGTACCCTGCTCTGTGATCCTTTCTCTTTAGTGTAGATCGGGGTTCTCTGTCCCCTGGGCCAGAAGCCAGAGTCAGGTGTCATGTAGAACATGTCAAGAACTCAAAGCCAGGATGCTGGGACTCATGCTTTGAGCACAAAAGACAGCAGGTGCTGTTGTTCCAATGGGGGAAGCAGATTTGGGGATACTGGATATTCCTCTGTGCTGGGCAGGATTGTGTGACTTTTGAAGCCTGGTGTGAGACTGGCCCTCTGCCTGTGGCCTTCCTGCCAAGCTCTCCAGCTGAGCTGACTCACTCTTCTTTTCCTTATGCAGGAGAGGTGCCATAGCTGATCGCGGTGCTTGAGCAGAGCCTTGGTTGGTGACAGCATGACAAGCGAGGTGATAGAAGATGAGAAGCAATTCTATTCGAAGGCCAAGACGTACTGGAAACAGATCCCGCCCACTGTGGACGGCATGCTTGGGGGGTATGGCCACATCTCCAGCATCGACATCAACAGCTCCCGGAAGTTCCTGCAGAGGTTTTTGAGGGTAGGCAGGTCTGGTGTGCTCTCCAGGAGAGGCTGTGGCTCTGGCACTGCCGGGTCTGTGTGAGGTGCCACCTTAAGTGTAACACTGCTGCGGGGTCTTTGGTTATGTGTTGGTACCTACCCCAGTGCCTTGAGCTGGGGTAGTGGGGTGACTTCTGGACTGTGGACTTAGCTTCAAGGTTACCAGACAGCAGCTGGCTGTTATGGCAGAACTGGGGTGCCAGAATTGGGCAGACTTCTCTCAAACTGTTTGGTTTCACCAGGGACAAAACCCTTGCTCTCCTGCCATGTCCATGGGTGTCTGGGCTTTGGCTGTTCTGCTGGACTCAGACTCCTATTTATTCACTGTGGGTTCTGCCTCACCTCTCCCACCCCTCACCCACCTCTGTACCAGGCTGGGATCCCCATGGCTGGGGTCCCTGGGCGTGCCCCTTTCTTATCTCCCTTGGCCAGCACTGGCAGCTGCTTCTCGCCCTCCTCTATCCGGCATCACCCCTCCATCTGCTTTCCATCTCCCCAGCCTTGTTCACCAGTTGGCCCCTCTTCCATTCTTTTGTCGGAGTTCTTCTCTGTGCTGTTGTTTTCCTGGGGTCTCAGGAGAGATTAATGCACCTGTTCAAGTTATCACCTTTAAGTAGATAGAAATGGCTTTCATTTTAGAAACGTGTGGCCCAGAAAAAGAATGTCCCATGCTCACCACTCCCATCCCCGGCCTCCCGGGTAGTGCTGGCCGCCCGCGTGTACCAAGGCCTGATTTGAGTCTTATTCCCAGGGCTCATGAGGAAGGGGTCCCTTTGATAGGTCGTGTACCTTCTCTGCCTTTTAGGAAGGCCCAAACAAGACAGGAACTTCCTGTGCACTGGACTGCGGTGCTGGCATTGGAAGGATCACCAAACGGCTGCTCTTGCCACTGTTCAGGGAGGTGGATATGGTTGACCTGACAGAGGACTTTCTGGTTAAAGCCAAGACCTACCTGGGAGAGGAAGGCAAGAGGGTGAGGAACTACTTCTGTTGTGGTCTCCAGGACTTCAGCCCGGAGCCGGACTCTTACGACGTGATCTGGATCCAGTGGGTGATAGGTAAGGGTCCTGCTGCCCTTCCCCACCCACCTGCACATCTCCTGCCACTTGGGTTCCCCACACGGCCTTGGGAGTGGGGTTTTATGCTCCTGCAGCAGGCGGGCCACAGGGATCCCCGATCCCCCTGTGCTTTCCAGGACTCTGAGGGAGACTCTGCCTGAAAGGTGGACCTCCTGCTCCTAGGTTTTGTTTCAACTGAATACCTGCTACCTACCATCCATTTGGGGGCAGTTTTCTGTTGAATATTTTAAATGGCCAAAAACTTACCGCATTCAAAAAAGTGAAAACGAGTTGCGTGAGGAATTTTTTTTTAATGAAAAATGTAAGCGATAGCTGCCCGTCCTGTTTGCAGTGAGCAGTCCCTGCTTCGGTACCCCATCCTGTGTTTACTTGCCCTGACAGCACACCTAGAATGCTGTCCCCTGGTGGCAGGCGGGCAGCACAGCTCTGCTGTGGACGTTCTGGGTCCGGCCCTAAGTAGCTTTTGTGTGGACTATTAATGTCGGGAAGGAAACCTGCTTTAGGAGCTCCGGCAGTGCTGCAGCCTTAGCCCACATACCCTCCCCTGATCCAGGCCTAGGAGAGGTGGGAGGCATAGTGTGTAGGGATTGGGCAAAGCCAGCTTCATACTTAGTGTGCCTTTGGATAGGTGACTTGGAGCCAGTTTAGTAAACCCTTCAGGAGTGTTGGGAGCCAGGGAGGCCATGTGTGTGCACCAAATGCTGCGCACAGATGAAGGGCTCAGTGAGCAGTGGTTGGAAAACGCATCCCATCCTGTGGCCTGTGTACTTTTGCATCTTTCCCCTGGTAACCTCGCCTCTGCCCTCCCTAGGCCATCTAACCGATCAGCACCTGGCCGAGTTCCTACGGCGCTGCAAGGGGGGCCTCCGCCCCAATGGCATCATCGTCATCAAAGACAACATGGCCCAGGAGGGCGTGATCCTAGATGACGTGGACAGCAGCGTGTGCCGGGACCTTGAGGTGGTCCGCAGGATCATCCGCAGTGCGGGCCTCAGCCTCCTGGCCGAGGAGAGGCAGGAGAACCTCCCAGATGAGATATACCATGTCTACAGCTTTGCCCTGAGATAAGCCTGGGCTGGCAGGAGAAACTGAGGAACCACAGCCCGGATGGGGGTTGCTGGCAGTTGGGTCAGATCCAGGCTCCACGTTGATGGTTCGGAATGTTGAGAGGCTGCTAAATATACCTGTCTGCCCTTCACTCACGATACAGACTCTTCTTAAAAAGGCAAGGTGGGGCCCATGGGGAGTGGTGCTACTGAGTCCGCAGTGAGGCAAGAGCCTGGCCCCGCTGTGCTGAGGTGGGGACTGGTGGTAGGGGCAGAGGGTGCAGCCCAGGGGGCTCCAGATGCTCCCTACGTGGGAATACAGTGATCACACCAGGAGCTGGTTCCCTGGGTCTCTCGTCTTCCTTCCAGCCACAGGCCTGGCTGCCGTAAGAGGAAGGGAATGAGCCTTAACTTGGTGGGGGAGGACTTGGACTGCGGTCTTTACTTAGGGGGAGGAACAGAGCTGGGCTGGTGAGACTCGTGGGCATCTGTCCAATTGCTGCTTGTGGGAGTGTTCATGTGCCAAGCCCTGTTTGGTCCTGGTGGCCTTAAAGTAATGGTCACAATAGCCTGCAGCAAGGGGAGAGGTCTGTGGCCTTACTCTTCACTGGGCTTGGGGCTCCTTGGTGGGCATTTTCAGTCAAATAAAAGGGGTGAGCCCTTGTACTGTGAAGGCCCCAGCCGGTCTGGAGTGGTGCTTCTTTACAGAGACGAGTGTCACACGTGCCCCCAAATGCTGCATCTGCTCCTGCCTACCACCTCTTCTTCCTTTACTGGCTGCCACTGGCTGCCTTTACCCTGAACTGGGGGGTGGCGGGGGGGGCAGAAAAGTCATACAAGGACCTTTAAGGCCAAGAGAATCAGTTTAATTTTATAATATAAATATATCGTTTAGCTACTTTAGCTTATTCCCAGTGGCATTTACACAATCCACAACGACCAATGTGACTTGGACGCAAGTTTGTGAGGCCTCCACGCTGGGCGGTGCAGTCAGCTCTGTCTTGGTGGCTTACTCTGTTAGGATGCTTCTGAAAGGGCTGCCCTTGGTTATACACCCATGATTGCTTTTTAGCAGAAGGCATGGTCCCCGAGGCCCTGGGTTTGTCCTGAGCACAGCCCTGGTAGGTGGGGCAATAGGTGACCCAGCCCCAGAGCTGTAGGTGGTAGCAGGGTCAGCTCAGCTTTCAACGCTAGGAAGATGGGCCTGTGGCGGCCCACAGCACCTTCTCCTCCAGTTCACCAAAAGCACTTCTGTGAGTGACAGAACCTGGAGTGAAGAGAGGCAGTACAGCCTTGCCAGGTGGCACCCACAGGGCATACCCCTGGCTTCCTTCTGGCTCCAGCTGTGCCTCCACGCAGGACAAACCAGATTCCTGCAGCTCTTTGGGATGCTTAGACTTGGCACTGCCTCAAATTCTGAGGGTACTGGTCCGAAATCTAAACCTGTGCCTTTTTCAATGTAGGCTGAGACTTGGGGAAGGGGGACAGAGCCATACCTTTTACCACTGGGATGGTTATAGCTGTGGCTTCTACCTGGCTGGCTCTGTACTTAGGAAGGGTGCATCTCAAATCCCAGATCAAGACCCCGCCCCAAGGCTGTCACAGGTACTCCAGTCCATCACAGGTTGACTTAAGCTGCCCAAACCCTGTTCCCTTTAGTCCGGCCCTGTCAGATGTCATCTTCAAGGGTGCCGCTGTGCTCGCTGAGAAGGTACCATTTCAGCTGGTCAGGCAAAGGCAGGGCTTTGACCTTTACATCCACAGGCCACGGCTGAAGGTAGAGCCGGATATACACACGACACAGGTGCTTCAGGGGCGGGGGATAGCTCTCCAGCTGCCTCAAGGAGAAGTGGAGGGCCTGGATCTTTTCTGCCAGGCTGCCTACTGGGTGGATGTTGAAGTTTTCAGGCAGTTGGAGTTTCTGGGAGTTAGTCACCATGAGGTCCAGGACAGTCTCAGCTTTGCGCAGAAGGTCCACGTGGCTCTCGTCTTCGGCGCAGCCTGGGTGGGAACAGAGCCTCTCGAAGATGATGTGAAAGCCAGACCAGCAGGACGCACCGTGAAGGGAACAGTTGTAGGCAGCGCCAGACTCCAGTAGGAAGCGCAGGAGAGGGAAATGCAGTTTAAAACTCTTGAGGCAAATATGGGTGAGGGATTCGTGGGCTGGGCATTCACTGGGGTCTGCCCCATGAGCCAGCAGCAGCTGCGTTACTTGGAAGCAGAAGCGGTTTATCATCTGGGCCTCCTCTTTGTCCCCTCCCACAGTCTCACCAAGCAGGAAGATGATGCAGGTGAACACGGTGTCCCCATCTTTGGTGGTAGCCTTGACATCTGCCCCTAGAGGAGCCATTAGAACAACAGAAGGTGGGAGAAGGCCTTCAGCCTTGCACGGCAACACTACACGGTTGAGGGAGTCGGGGGGAGCCTGCAGAGAGTGGAGTGGCAAGAAAGGGCAAGGCTGGGGGACACAGGACAAGCCTCACCTCCTTCCAGCAGGAGCCGGATGTTCTCAGTGTTGTGGATCTGCACGCCGTCACTGCTGGCCAGAGCGTGCAGCAGAGCAGTCTTTCCTAGGGAGCGGGCGAGGGAGAATGAGGAGCGGGAGGCCAGGAGCCAGGTCAGGGCAACCCAGAGATGGGGTGGAAAGCAGACACTCAGGGTCAGAAAATGAACTTCAAAAGGACTGAGCTCTCAGAGTGAGCTCTGAGGGTGACAGGCTTCTGGCCATTCTCTTTCCACCCCCACAAAACTGTGGAGCAGAAGGGCCAGTGGAGGTAGGATTTTTCTGGACCCTGAGATGCTACCTGAGACCCAGGCTGGGTCTCCCAACAGGAAGCCATTGTTCCCTTAGAAGCTAAGCGCACACATACCCCTTTTCCTCCTATAGACAGCCCTCGAGGGCCAGCCTGGGGACGATGCACTGCCACTCGAAAGCCTCTGAACCCAGCAAGTCAGCAAAATCCACCTGTGCACCCAGCCATGCTGTGCCGTTAGACACAGGGCCAGTAGCCAGCCTGCCCTAGCCGCTGTCCTGGAGTACGCTGGGTGTCCCTTACCAGGTGCCCAGGACCCAGGCTGTCCTGCAGGAGGTACCCACCGTGCTTGTCAGCTGCATTGACGTCAGCGCCAAGGTCCAGGAGGCGCTGCAGGCAGGGCAGGCGCTCCGGCTCCTCGCTGGCCAGGTCCAAGGGGCTGCTCTCATGGATCTGAGCCGAGGGAGCACAAGCCAGGTTGGCCGGGGGGATGTGGTGGGGCCTAAGTGGCTGCTCGGGCCCTTACCCTCCCCCTTCAAAGCAGGCGGGAACTGGCACTCACCCGGTCCCTTCGATTGATGTCGGCCCCGTGCTGCACCAGCAGCTCCACCATGTCCGGCTGATTCCGCAGGACAGCAATGTGCAGGGCCGTGTAGTAGGTGACCGGGTCTGAGGGCACAGACGCACAGGTTGCATCAGTCCTGCCTACGGGCATTCTCACGTGTCTGGGCCTGGCCTCAGGGCCCAGCCCCAGCTCTCACCTGAAATGTCCAGAAGCTACAGGCCCAGGCTCCTGTCACCATTGGGGTCGGGACAGAGCTGTCCTCACCAGATGCTATAGGAGCCTGGGGGTGTTCTGGTGGGCATGCTACTCAACCTGTTTGGGCTTTGGTTTCCTCTTCTGTAAAACGGGGCCATAAAATGGGGCATCTCCTCTCAGGACTGTTGGGACCCTCGGGGTGGCAGCTCCTGGCTGCTCTGCTCCTTGAGCCTGGCACCAACAGCCAGAATCCTGATGGGCCCTCCCTCCTCAGCTCCTTGAGCTTCCAGGAGCCCAGCAGCCTCTGAGCCCATCCTCAGCGGTGAGGGAGACATGCCCGGCTGTATCCTGGGTCAACACAGGCCCCCCTTCAGTCACAAGGCAGCCTGCCCTCCACCAGCGAGAGCCAGAGAGGAGGGGAGAATAGCTCCATCACGTCCTCGGCACTCACAAGCCAGAAGCCAGCATGGTCCTGCTGTGATTTATGCCTAATGTGGCTTATCTGTTTTCTCCTCTCCCTACGGCACGAGCAAAAACGCAAATTGGCTCCGAGTAAGTGGCAGAAAATGACCTTCCCTTAGCTCTGGCACAGCGCCAGCAGCCACATTTTCACAGTAATGGAAGTGAGGATTAATCTGGGAGCTGGGGAAAGTTTGCTAAATCAATCACATGGTAGAGACAGCAACACACTGGTTCTTGGAACAGAGGGGGTAAGAGCCATTTGAAAGCCCACAGGAGGTTGGGAGACTACCCAATGGGGGTTTCTTTGGTGGTCACCACCCAGGAAGTAAATGAGGGAAGTCACTCCTAAGAGGACAATACAAGCAAAGGCTGAAGGCCTGTTCACCCATTTAGAGCAGGGCCACACTTAAGCTGCCTGCCTGCCCACCCCCACGCCCTCTGGGCTCCAGCTTACCTTCAAAGTTGAGATTGGCCCCATTCCGCAGAAGAACGTCTGCTGCCCGTGGCAGCCCCAGCTCAGCCATCTTGAGCAGGGCGTTGCTCACACCTTCCTGGTAAAATGGAGAGTGGGCCTTCCTCTCCAACAGCTCATTGAGAACAAGGAGTCGGCTCTCCTCGTTAGCAACATAACTGGGTCTGGAGCGGGAGAGAGATGGTTGAGGCTAGGCACAGCTGTAGCACCAGCTGACCCAGGCACCCTGTGGGTGGGCAGCCTTTAGCGTCCTGTTGTAGTCACCCACTAAGGCAGGGCCCTGGCTTTGTGGGGGCAGAAAGTCTCTCTTGGGGGAAAGTCTAAAGTGGAGAGAGGGCCAAGCTGGCTCTTTTAAACTGGAGCAGACTCCTTGGTTTGCTGAGAAAGGACTGGCTGGCTGCAGTCTTATCCCAAGTTGCCCAAAGGGTCTCTGGCTTGGCTGTTGGGACTGAAGGAACCCCTGAGGCCAGGAGCCAGAACCAGTTTGTGATGCTCCTTCCTCAGAAAGCCCTTGACACTCAAAGTCCCTGACTCTCCCTGAGCTGCAGAATGCCAGGGCTGCCAGCAGAGCCTCCTCCCTCCCTCTCACACAGACCTTCAGCCTCGCTCCCAACCTTCCCAAGGACGGGTGCACAAAGGCCCCTCTCATCCCAGCGCCAACCCAGCTGGTCCCCAGACTCACCTGGAGCCCTCTCTGGCCTCCCTGGCTAGCACTAACTACTAAGAGCTGCTGAGGCTTTCCCAAAAGCTCAGGCCCAGGCACAGCTGCATGCCCTTGGACGCAGATGACCATCCCATTTCTGCCTCTTGGTGAGGCTTCCCTTGTCCACCTGTGGGTGCTCCCCAGCTGTCTCCCTTAGTCTCACCCATCTGTGCCCCTTCAATTGGCTGGCTGGACAGGGTTCCATCTCATCCCCCTGCACGGACCCTAGACCTGGAGAGCGCCCAGAGTACCATGGATGCAAAGCAAGCACCGGCGACAGTTCCTGCATGATGCCTGGGGCTACCACAAAGGCCATGCAGTCCCCCTTGGCTGCCCTACTCTCACTCACCCTGCACAGCCTCAGTTAAAGATAACACCTCGCACTGCATTTTCAGAGCAAGCCTCAAAATGAACACAGTTGGTATAGTGATGAAGAACGCCTGGGTTCTTCATCAAAGTCCCTGGAGAGACTCCCGACCCCCTGGTGTTTGAAATTCCAACTGATAACGTCCTCCCAGCCCCCTTTCCTCCGTTACACCTGATGTACTGATTACTGATCAGTGTGTCAGTCTCTATGGAGCATAAGCACCATGATGAAGGCCAGGGATGTGTTTAGCCCACTGATACCCAAGTGCTCAGCAAAATGGGCAGCGAATCCTGACTTTCCAACACCTACCCCACAGGTTCATGGATGGACCTGCTTTTGTCTTTACAAATGCGAACCCGGCTACAAAAAGCTAATTTTCGCATCGCTCAGAGTAAGAACTGAAGCCTTCACAGATTCCACCCTGCCGCCCTGCAACTCCGTGGGGGAGGGCACAAGACAGGCAGGGCACAGGGTGGGGCCCTGAGGCGCGGGCCCCGAGGCGCAGGCCCTGCCGACACGCCGCCCCTGGACCCGCTGCCCTTTGCCAGTGCTAGTCTCGAGCACCCTCCACCCTGCAAGAGGCAGGAAAGGGTCAGCGCGAAGGAGCTCGCGCTGGGAGCACGCAACTCCAGCTTCCGCCCATCTCTTCATCAGTGAAAGGGAGAGACAACCATCCCACCCCGCCAAGCCTGTAGTGACAATTAAAGCGGGAAGCAGCGCCGGGTCGGAGAGGCCTCGGCCCGCCGACAGGAGAGAGCCAGTTACCGGTCCAGGGGCTCCTGCCGCTCGGGGTCCTGAATCCCTAAGGAGCCCAGAATCGCATCCACCAGCGGCTGGTACTCGAAGATGATCCTCCGGAAGCCGTGCAGAAACGGCATCGCGGCGGCCCCCGGGCGCGGCAGGGCGGCCGCGCTTTCCGCTGAGGCCTAGACGCTCACTGGACGCGCTCCGGCGACCGCGGACCCGGCCCGGCTCTGCCGCTCCAGCCCCTGGGCCCGGCCCCGCTCGCCGCCCAAGCCGCCGCACCACGCCGGAAGTGACTCGCACTACTTCCGGTCCGCGCCAGCCCGGGGAAGTGCGCGCGTGGCGACAGCGGCCCCTGCGGGCTCGGAGGACCCCGGTGCAGCCGGGACCGCGACTTGGGGACGGACCCAGGGGAGTATTTTCCAGGGGATCCCGGGTGGCGGCCCCAGCAGAGTCGGGGCGTAGACCCGAGCCAAGCCCGATCCGAGACCCGGGCGGGCCTCCCCTTCCTGCCAAAGTCCGGCCCGGCCCCGCATCGCCCTGCGATGCCGCCCGCGGCCGCTGGGCGCCGTCCGAGCTCCGCCCGTTGCGCGCCCCGGCCCGGCCGTGCGCAGCGTGTCCCCGGCGCTCCCGCCGCGCTGGGCTCCGGTCAGACCGCCGCTCCTTCCGACTTGGCCTGGCTCTCGCCTCCCCCTGAGGAGGGGCTGTGGCCACCTCTTTCCACTTTCTGCCTTGATGGACTCAATGAACTTTATTTGGATTGATTGTTTGATTGATTGATACAGGGTCTCACTCTGTCGCCCAGGCTAGAATGCAGTGGCCAATCCTAGTTCACTGTGGCTTCGAACTCTTGGACTCAAGCGATCCTCCTGCCTCAGTCTCCCGAGCAGCTGGAACTGCAGGCGTGTGCTACCACGCAAGGCTGATTTTTTAAAGTTTTGTAGATACAGCTCTTGCTGTGTTGCTCAGGCTGGTCTCAAACTCCTGGCGTAGTAGTAGTTGTCCCAGCTACTCTGGAGGCTGAGGCAGGAGGATCTCTTGAGTCCAGGAGTTCGAGGCTGCAGTGAGCTAGGCGATTGGGCCACTGCACTCCAGCCTGGGTGACAGAACAAGACCCTCTCTCTAAAAAGAAAATAAATAAATAAAATATTTACTTATAAATAAGTAAATAAAGGCTCACTTCAAGATAATCTGATGTGTCTTATAACTAAACATTTTTAAAATGGGCAGAGTAAAGGCCCTCCACCATGAACAACACAGACTTGACAAGAAAAACTAATCCAAAGCCTGCCGGGTCTAGCCATGGAGACCCAGCAGGGCAGAAGATGCAGGTAGGGCTGGATAACTGCTTGCTATTATTAAGTTAAAATTGTAGTGCGGATCAAATGACAAGCTATCAAAATCCCCGTCAGGCACGCCAAATGCCGCATTTTGCTTCCGCCTCCATTGCCTAAAGGAGCAGCAAGGAGTGGCTGGGGCTGGCGGCTGTAGTTGAGCGCTTTAGAGCAGCGCCAGCGTGGGCTTCCCAGAAGCAACTCCGGACCACAGGGTGTGCGGCTCCCAGCACACATCTGCCTTGGTTCTCCCATCAGGAAAGAAGTCTCTTCTCCTAGAGTGAAATCAGGAACTTTGCTCACGCAGAAATGGAAATTTCCAGCTTGTCTTGTAAAATCTGAAAGGCCTGAATTCCCACCTGGCAACGATGAGCATCTGGATGGGGCACTCTCTCCGGGTATGCGTCAGACTTGCCCAGGCTTCGCCTTGGGGGTTTGGAAATGTCTGCCCCTGCTTTGAGGATCCATGTCCCTCACCCCTTGAAGTGAGTGCAAGGCCCTGACTGGTGCAGCCGCTCTCAGGTGACTCAGGGGCTTCACAGCCCTTCTGTTTGATCTGGGCTGCTGGCTCCATCATGCAGGTGAGGAGACCAAGGCCTGACTTGCCCAAGGGCACACAGTAACTGGGGTGAGGCGCAAGTAGCTTGGCGTCCAGGGCAGAGCTGGGTGGGAGCACCTGGTCTGAACCCCATGTCTGCCCTGGTTTCATCAGGGTCGGAGCAACATCCTCACAAAGTACCACACACTTGATGGCTTAAAACAACAGAAATTTATTCTTTGACAGTTCTGGGGCCTAGAAGGTCAAATTCAAGTTCTGGGCAGGGCTACACTCCCTCAAGACCCTAAAGAAGGTTCCTGTCCTGCCGCTTCCAACTCTGGTGACCCCAGGCGTACCTCAGCTTGGGGCGGCATCACTCCAGTCTCTGCCCACCTCTGCCCTCACGTGGCCTTCTTTCCCATGTCTGTGCCTCTGTCCAAATTGCCCTCTTCTTTCTAAAAGACACCAGTCATTGGATCAAGGGCCCACCCTAATCTAGTGTGACCACATCCTGACTTGATCACATCTGCAAAAACCCTTTTTCCAAATAAGGTCACATTCCAGGTAGCAGGGCTAGGACTTGAACATATCTTTTGGATGACACAATTAAACCTATTATAAAGGATGACCCCAGGCATGGCTCTCGTGGTCTCTGGGCCTCAGTTTCCTCATCTATAACCTGAGGGCCCTTCCAACTCTGACAGTCTTGGGCTGACAGTTATAGGGACAATAATAAGAGTTGTATTTATGGAGTCCTTTCTCTGTGCCAGGCACTGTGCTAAATGCTTGACACATTGATCCCCTTAAATCCTATTAAGTAGGTACTATTACACCACTTTACAAACAAGGTAACTGAGGCCCAGGGTGCTTGCCTGCTGTGGCACTGCTAGGTCGGGACTCCAGCCCAGGTCTGTGCAACCTTTGCACACATCTGGCCTCTGCGGCTCGAGTGTCCTCTCAGCTCCTCTGGCTCTGGGCCCAAGATGGTGTGGACAGGCAGGAGGGAGGCACTGACCCCTGCCCTCTCACAGCCGTTGGGCACCGCACTGTGGAGCCAGGCCCTGCTGCCTGCCCGTCACCCGGGCTCCTATCTTTGAAAGTTCCATGACCCCTGACCTCTCTGCTGTCAGCAAGGGCAGCCTTGTTTCCTCCATCTGCCTCCCATTAAGGCTCTGTCACTCAGACCCCTGGTTTCAGCTCTGACCCTTCTTTCTCCTTTCCTTGTCACTGTCCCTCCCTGCCCGGCCAGCTCCAGGTTCCTCAGCACAATGAGGGTCCTGGGGACAAGCACACAGAGCTCAGCCTCTGGCAGGGTCTGTCCCTGCCTCCTAGATCCTGAGAGTTTAGAGTTATTCTCGCTCTCCAAGGTACAGAAGAGGAGAACCTTAATATATAAAGAACTGTTAAAAATCAATAAGAAGGCAAAAACACCAATAGAAACATGGGCAAAGGACAGGCACAGGCGAGTCACAAAGGATGAAAAACTGTCAACAAGCGTAAGGGGAGAGCTCAGCCTCTCCAGCTGTCCAGTAGCAATGCTGGTGCATAACATGCGGGGCTCACCACGGCCGAGACCCTGTTCCCGAGCGATTCAACAAAGCAAATCTCAGAATAGTGAAAAGTGTGTGTGAGAGCATGTGTGTGTGGCCAGGATCATTCTTGAAGGCCTGACGCTGAGACGTTAATGGTGGCATTTGGTGCTGGGATCCAGGAACTTTTATCGTCTTTGTGTTTCTGTGTATTTTCTGCCTTTTCTCTGACAAGTGTGTCTTACCTGACACTGCAAACGCTACCTAAGCCAGGCAGAGACCAGGCTGAAGGCAGGCCCCGAACTTCCTCCTCCAACCCCATCTCAGGAGGCGACATCTCCCCACAGGCAGGTCACTTCCCTCCCCCGCAGCAGGGACGGCATGACCAGCAGACTGAGTGTGTCCTCATCCCACAGATCACACTAGAAGCTCAACACACGTCATCTCATCGTATCGGGGCTCCCATGTCGTAGCCCAGGAGACAAAGTCTGGAGACACAGCTGACCAAGTCCAGGTCAGTGAGAGAAGGGTCCAGGGGAGGGGCATTCAAACCCGGAGCCTGGCTCTCTGCCTCTGTTGGAGCCCCCGCAGGGGACCCACAACCTGCCCGGCCCTCGTGTATGTGTGCGTGTGTCTGTGTCTGTGTGTGCATGTGTGTGCGTGTGTCTGCATCTGTGTGTGTGCGCGTATGCGTGCGTGCATGTGTCTGTGTGTGTGTGCGTATGTGTGCGTGCATATGTTTGGGTATGCGTGTGTCTGTGTGCGTGTGTGTATGTGTGTGCATGTGTGTGTGCCTCTGTGCATCTGTGTGTGCATGTGTCTGTGTGTGTCTGTGTGCACATGCGTGTGTCTGTGTGTCTGAGTGTGTGTGCATACACGCCGGGGGAGGGTGCCTCATCCCAGCAGCCTCACCTTCACCCCCTGCTGCTCCCTGCCTGGGAGGGGCTGCCCCTTAGAAGGCCCTTGAGGAGGAACATTGGGGAGAGGGCCCCCCTTTTATTTCCTCTTTTTTCTGTTTTTCCAATCTGGCGGCGTCGCCATAAAGCGGGGCGTTTGGAAGCCTTGCCGTCCACCACAGGGGCTGCTCCTCTCTCTTCTCTGTGGCGAGTCTCCAGCTCTAGCCCCCGGGCAGGTCCCAGGGGCACCGCGGCGCAGAGACGGAGGCGCTGGGCATATTTCTGACGTGCGGTCATGGAACTGCCGCCCTCTGGCTTCCCCTGTCTGCACGTCTCCTCCTGCCCCAGCCCCTTCCCTTCCTTTCCTCCTCCCCCCACACTCTGGCCCTACCCTGACCCCCGACCCCTGAGGCCCGAGGGTGTCGCTGACCAGGAGGCCCAGGCTGCTGGGGCCTGTTCGGCCACAGTCCTCATGCTGAAGGGGCAGGGCCTGGATTTGGGGACTCCCGGAGGCCTGACCCTCTGTCAGCATGGGGCGGTGGGGAGACTGAGGTACCAGGAGCTGGAGCAGGAGCTGAGTGGCAGGACACTGGCCTGACCAGTGAAGAGCTTTCTGTCCCCTCCCTTACTCTGTTCACCTAAGGAGCACCAAAGGGCATTTTGGGGACCCCAAGCCCTAGGGCAGACAAGCCCCAGGGACCTCTGTGCCCCAGTGGACTGCCTGCTCTCCCCGCCCCCGGCCCTGACTAGGAAACCCACCCTGGTGGCCAGGGCCCTACTCCAAGGGGAGCCCCCGCCCCGACTCCTGGCCCTGACCCTGCGAGGCGGTCTCAGTGCTAGGTCTGGCCGTGGGGCTTGTGTGAGCAGGGCCCAGGCTGTGCAGGCCCTGGCCAAGCCCCCAGGTGGGCAGCCCAGAGCCTCGGGCAGGATGCTGTGGGACCCCTGCTTTCTCTGCAGTCCCTGTGTGCCCACCTCAAAGGCCCACCTGGCCCCCAGCCTCTCCCAGGTAAGCTGAAACCCTCAGGGGCCCCAGAAGCCCGAGAGAACAGGGTAGGGAGGTACTCAGGGCCCCTCACCCTAAGACAGGGGGGAGTCTGGGGCCGGGGCCTGGCCCAGTACTCTCCAGCCTCACTGCCCATTTGCACACACACAGGTGGGCTCAGGGTTCTCCTAAGTTCCTCCTGCCCCCCAAAGCCAGGGGTCCTCGTGAGAGTCTACAGCAGGCGAGGGTGCTACCCATGCCCCTTAGCCTCCCATGGGGGAAATGTCCCAGAACCTAGCACCCCAGCCTGTCCCAGGGGGACCCTTGCCTGCTAACTGCCGGTTGGCCCGTCTCTGTCCCCACTGAGCCAGTGAGTGGAGAGCCAGTGAGCGGATCTGTGTGGTCGTAGCTCAGGTCTCGAGCTCTCCCAGCCCACCAGTGGGATGGGGGAGGGTCCCGGGAGGTCTGAGCCAGCCCCACTTCTGGCTGGTAAGTGGGCCCAGAGTCCTGAGCCCAGAGATTCCCCCATCTCGCCTCTGGTGCTCACCTGGTACGAGCCCCTGGCAGGCCAGCCTCAGGGACAGAGTTCCAGGGAGGCCACTGCATCTGGGCCCCGGCAGGCTCTGCCCAGGGCAGGTTCAGGAGGGCTCAGACCCCTTGGGAAGGGAGGAGGATTGGGGGGCAGGGTCCTTTGTGCTCCCTGGGAAGCCTCCACTCCACCCCCACCGGCCCTGCTTGGCAGAGCTGCCGGCAAGAGGAATCCCATCGCCATCCGTCAGGGAGACAGAGCGGGCCCAAGCGAGGGCTGCTCGAGGAGGGAGCCGGGGAAATTTGATCATTAAGAAACCCTCCTGGCTGTCTGGGGGAATTTAATTAAATTGCTGGAGAGGGCTGCGAGAGGGGCCACATCTGGAACCAATATGTGGGCTTTGATTTTTTTTTCCTTCTCTCTTTCTCTCTCCCTCTTCCCATCCCGCTGCTGTAAAAGGGAACGCAGCAGAGCCGTGGATATCGGCCCCTCTGGGACAGAATTCCTAGCAGAGGGAGAGAGACAAGGCAGACTAAGACCAACCCAAAGGCAGTGAAACCGGGAGGGAGACACAGAGGCAGAGTACAGAGATCAGGAGAGACCCAGCGGGGCAGGGCCCGGGGAGGGAGGTGGGCCAGGCTGGCTCTGGATTCGGCTGTGGAGGTGTCAGCATCACGGGGTAAACGTCCACGTCACAGACAGAGAGAGTGAGTCCCAGAGGACTTCAGAAATCCACATGTCCGGCCAGGTGTCCCTTGCGTAGCCAGCACTTGTCAAGCTCCTGGCCCATGGAGTGAATCCTTCTGACTCTCCTGGGTGTAGACACCGTCGTTATCCCTGTTCGCAGACGAGAGGGGACTCAGGAGTGGCAGCGCGGACCTGGCCCTGGGCCTGTCTGGATACTGTCTAGACATGCTGTGGGGCCACTGGATTGTAGTGACTTCATTTGGCAACTGTTTATTTCGTGCTTGGTAATGCCAGGCACTGGGCTAGGCTCTAGGGAGGCAGCCATGTAGACGTCGGGCCAGAGGCTTTCGGCGAGTCCCGGATGTGCTTAGTGCCGGGTGCAAGCATGAGCCAGAACAGGCTGACCTGGGCAGCTGGCAGGGGTTGCAGTGGGCCCTCGCCTGGGCAGGAGTGGACAGAGAGGAGGTGGGAGCAGAGCATGGTGGCTCTCTCTGCTCCCGTGGAGCAGGACCTGCTATAGGCCCCAGGCCCTGGCACCAGCCCCCAGGTGTTCATGGGCCTGGGAATGCCTGGACAGCTTTCTGGCCTTGACTCCCAAGGCTGAGCCATCTGACACTGGCCTCGTCCCTTTTTTTGGCCGATTTCTAGCACAAGAGCCATTGTGCCCTGGTCTCCAAGCTTCACATTTCCATCCCAGGTCCCAGAGCCCCAAGCTCGTGTGAGGCTCCCAAGCTCCCACCAAGTAAGAGCTGCGGGGGAAGAACGTGGTCTCTGGTCTGGGCCAACAACCTCTGGGCTAATTCCCTTTCCCCCCAGGTCCCTAAGTCCCAGCTCCAACCTCCTACTACCTGCTTCAAAGCTGGCCACAGCCCCTGCAGAGACTTCCCTCCAGATGGGTCCTCAACCCAAGACACCCTGGGGGTCCTTCCCTGGCCCCCCCCCCAGTGTGACCCAAGTCCTGCCCTGCATCGGCCCTGACACTTGCAGTGGACGGGCCATCTTCGCTCTTCACCTCTAGGCCGTGGCCCGAGGGCAGGGGCCGGCTCCACCTGGTCCCCATTGTGGCCCCAGCCTGGAGTGGGCAGAGGAAGGCGCTTGGTCCATGTTGGTGGACTGGTTGTCCCGTGACCTTGGCACATGCAGAGCAGTTTAGAAATGTAACTTGAGCCCTCTGGCGTGGGAGGGAAAGTGAGGCACAGAGAGGCAAAAATAAAATATAATAAAAGAAGAAGTCCCTTGGCAGGGCCCCAGCCCCTGGGAACAGGCAAGGCAGGTGCCTGGGGGGCTTTGCGCATGCTGGGTCTGCTGCCTGGCCATCCCGGGACCGGCCCCCTTTCACCTGCTAAACGCCAGGCTGGGCTGAGCACCTCTCCCTGGGAAGGCCTCCCTCTGCCCGCCTCCCACAGCCTCATCACTCTGCGTCATTGTCTACCAACACTGGCTTCTCTGCAGGTCTGGGCCGTCAGCTCGCTGCTCTGTCCCCTGTGCCCCGGCCCGGTCCCCACTCTGTGAAGGTGCTCAGTTAAAACGGATTGAGAAACTCACCACGCCCTGAGCTTGGGTGCAGACCGCTTGGGAGCTTAGAGGCAGAAGCAGGCCAGGTCCTGCCCTCAAGCTCTGCTCCAGGCCCCGGGGGCAATAATGGTGGCTACAGTGGCCGCTGCTGTGTTGTGGACATGTGTTGTTTGGTGGCCGGAGAGCAGGCAGATGCCAGGAAGGCACAGCAGGCCTCCCACAGACTCACAGTGACCCTGCTCTAGCAATCAAGAAGTGAAGGCCGGGGGAAGCTGGGTAGCTGGCCACAGTCTGGTCAGAGGCAGAGTTGGGACCCGCACTCACAGCTGTGCGAGGCAGAATGGCTGGCACAGCCACCAGAGTGTGTCCTCCTGGTCTGAGGCTCCAGGGCTGAGCGGCAGGAGGCAGGTGGGGGGTGAGGACCTGAGGCCGGAGCGGTACCAAGATCTGGGTGATCAGATGGGGCAGGGGCGGCAGGGTGCAAATGCTGCCCCCAGGCTCCCGGGGAGGGGGAGGGAACACCAGTGGCAGGCAGGGCCCGCCAGACTGCAGGGCGGCCCACGTGCCCGCTAATCCGAAACAAACGAACGGGGAGACGCGAGGTCCCGCTTGGAGGCCTGACAGGGTGATGATATACAGATTTTTAAATAAATGTATCTCATTAGGGACACGCTGTCTGGTGGGAGAAAAATGATGTCCTTCCCCACCCTGCCTCCCGCTTCCAAAAAAAAAAAAATAGGAAAAAAACTCAATGATACAGCTAAAAAGGAAATTGCATTAATACAGATCGTTTTATTTAAAAAACCTTGACCTCAGCTTCAAAAAAAGTCATTAGGAATCCTCCTTCTCAAAGGCCGCCGGAGCGATTACAGGGAGGCCTGTTCATTCCTCAATGACTTACTGTTCCTGCACGGCCCGGGGAGCGCGCAGGGGTCGGGGGAATTTAAGGCTCCCTGCAGAAAGGTGTGTAAATCTTTGCGTGTCTAAAGAAACTTTACCAGACCACTAAGTCGGAGGAAAAGAAAACTGGAAGGGCCCAGCCCCCCCGCCTTTTTTCCGTTTCTTTCCTTTGGAACTCTGATCTCTTTGATCGTAAAAATGGTCATATTTCACCCCCAAAATATCAGCAATCAGCGAACTAAGGAAGTGGCAGCCCACGGGGAGTTTTGCCGTCGATTAGGCCCTTGGTTTAATTATTTAACGCCTGCCTGGATCGTGCAGGCTGTGAACACACTCTCCTGGCGAGGGTTCAAGAGTAAGTTATAAATAATAATAACTATTATATCCCCAATTAAGCCCGCGAGCTGAGAGCCTTGTCCCAGGCCCCTGCCTGCCCCGTCCTCAGCCCTGGCGTGCGGCCCCGCACGTGCCCCCCCATGCTGTGTGCAGACGAGAGCCCCGCATAGCTGCACCTCACCGCAGAGTAATCGCAGCAAGATGTGGCAGGGCCCAAGGCTCCGGAAGGCTTGGCGAAGGCTCCGGGCTCCCCTAGGCCCCGGCCTGCGCCCCCCGCCTCAGGCTTCCTCCCCTGACTCCCCAGGAAGGGAAGGTGGGGGCAGTGGGGGCAGTTTGCCAGGAGAGAATTCGGAGAGCTGCAGTGTGGGGTGGGCCCCAGGTTTGCGGTTGGTCCTTTCTCCTCCGAGCCTCAGCTTCCCTCCTGTAACGGGAGGGAGTTCTCCAACAAGGGTCATCCTGGGAATTGTGTCTGTCCCAGGAGCCCAAAGCCCACGGTCTGGAAGGTGTCTTTGTTGGAACAAAGTGCCCGAGCCCATTCGAGTTCGGTCTGCAGCGCTCAGGCTACCACGGCCAGACCACAGCGCTCCCTCGCGAGTCCCACCAGGGTTCCTGGCGCAGTGCCCAGCTGGGATGCTCAGTCTGCAGTAGGTGCTCAGTAAATCACTGTGGATTGAGTGATTCAGGATATTTCCCATTGGTCTATCTCCCTGTAAAGCCCGCGGCGCTGCCCACCTGGAGCCCTGAGCCAGGCATGGAGCACTCATTCCACAGCAGCTGTCGCTTGGTCCCCACCCAAATCCAGGCCTGTCCCAGGGACCCACCCTAACACCACCCTGGCATTGGCCGGGCACAGTCCACACTGGCCAGTCATTTCCTGCCAGCTGGGCAATGGAGATTCCGGCCATCAGCCAGCTGACCAGACAGTCACTCTTGGGATAACCGTGTATGCAGCCCTACTATGTGCTTGTTCTACTTTCTCCTGTGTCAGCTCCTCCTTGCTTCTCTTGCATAAGGCTCTGGGGACACAATGGCATAAAAGATAGACAAAGGCCCTGGACTCACGCCTACACTGTCAAGAAGGCACAGTAAGCAGCTTACAGATGGAAAGCCAAGGCTCAGAGAGGGAAGCACATGGCCCAAAGTCACACAGCAGGTCAGTTCCACAGTGTGGCCGGCCTTGAGCCCAGCCAGGTCTTCCCTCTTAGGACAGGTCCTCTCTCTACGTTGGCTTTCTCAAAGCCGTTTTTCACATCTATAGGTGATGTGTACCGAATATTTTCCACATATTGGGCTCGGGCTAGGCTTTTAATTTACATGGATCATTTAACTTGATTTTCACAGTAACCCTGTGAGGTAGAGGCCATTGTTACTACATGCAGAAGAGAAAACTGAAACCCAGAGAGGTTAGGTGACCCAATCAATGTCAGGCAGCTGGGTAACACTGAGTGTGTGCCCAGGACATACAAAAGATTTAGAACAAAAACAGGAAAGCAAAGAACCATGTGGAAGGAGAAAAGGGAAGCTAATACACTGACTTGCCACCTGGACAGATAGAGTTACTGTGATTATGTATTAACATTAGCTCAGGGTTTCCTGGTAGCCAAGGCAAAACGGGAAATGCAACAGGTTGCCCAGGTCTCATTATTTGGTTCTTTTATTTTTAAAATGAGAGACTATAGGCTGGGCACCTTGGCTCAAGCCTGTAATTCCAGCACTGGAAGGCCAAGGTGAGAAGATCACTTGAGCCCAGGAGTTTGAGATCAGCCTGGGCAACATAGCAAGACCTCATCTCTACAAAAAAAAAAAAAAAAAAAAAAATAGAAAAAGGAGCCAGCTGTGGTAGTATGCACCTGTAGTCCCAGCTACTCATGAGGCTAAGGCAGGAGGCTCACTTGATCTCAGGAGGTCAGGTTGCCGTGAGCTATGATTGCACCACTGTACTCCAGCCTGGGCAATGGAGCAAGAGTCTATCTCTGAAAAAACAGAAAGAGAGAAAAGAGAGACTATAATTCTTCAAGAGAAAAAGGTAATTTCCTAGTCTTTAATTCTTGGCATGACGGTTAGGAGCCTGACAAATTTACTGGGACACAGAGCTTACTCTCTCTGAGCTTTAGTTTCCCTTCCTCGCATAAGGTTGTGAGGAGGCTCCGAGATAATGTGGTTTAGCACATTGCCCGGCTTACGGTGAGGCTCGTGAAGTGGGAGCCCCTGCTGCCAGAGAGCACAGCTTTACCTTCGAATTTGCAGGTAGGTCAGAAACATTTTTCAAAGGGGCATAATATTTCAACCCTCACCAAGAGCTAAGAGCCGGTCACTTAGGCAGACATCCCAGCCAGGGGATCCTCAGGAAGGAAACCAAGGCTAGGAAATCTCCGGGCAGCTGAGGGAGAGACCCAGATGTCCTTTCCCCTGGGCTCAGCCCCACTTCCCGCAGGGTGGACCAGGCTCTGGGATGAGCAGGATGAGCAGATCTGTGATCACGGCCTGACACAATATTTGCAGAACGCTGTGATCTGTCACAGTCACGCCTGGTCACGTCTGAGTCACCTCAGCCTGCGTGTGTGTGATTTCCCAGACATACAGCAGTGAGCACGACTTAGCCTGCCATCCCTGCTCAGCTGACTACGGAACAGTCTCCTGCGTGTGTGGCAGTAGGGGCTGATCAAGGGAACTGGAAGAGCTGCGGGATCCCAACTTGTCTTTAATCTCTGTTTCCCCATCTGTGAAATGGGCCTAGTTCCTGAGTGATTGATGGTCAAGTGTCTTGCAGAGGTTGTGAAGCCTAAAGAATGAAGCTCATGTAACTCAGTAAGAAATAAAAAAACTGTTCCAGTGGAAAAATGGGTACTGAATATAAACATACATTTTACAAATAAGAAATGCAAGTGGCCATTAAATTCCAAAGATATTTACCTTTGGCAAGAATTCAAAATATGCAGATTCGAACAAGAAGATGCCTTTTGAAATTTGAAGTAAGTTATTGTACTAGCTCACGCTAGCAAGGAGACAGAGAAGCGGCCAGGAGCAGACATTGACGCAACCTTTCTGAAGGCAGTACGGCAATATTATCAAACGACTAAAATTTTTGCAGAATCTTTGACACAGTGTGTTAATTTTCTATTTGTTGCTATAACAACTTATCACAAAACTATTTTTTAAACAACACAAATTTGTTATCTTACAGTTCTGGAGGTCAGAAGTCCTGGACTAAGACCAAGGTGCCGGCCGGGCTGCCTTTCTTTCCGGAGGCTCTAGGGCAGAAGCCTGTGTCCAGCCTTTTCCAGCTTCTAGAGGCCGCCCCCATTCCTTGGCCCAGGGCTGCCTTCTCTGTCTTCAAAGCCAGCCATGGCCAGTGGGGTCTTTCTCACATGGCATCGCTCTGACACGGACCCTCCTGCCTGTCTCGTCCACAGTTAAGGACCCTGTGATTACTACACTGGGCTCAGCCAGATATCCAGAACAATCTCCCTATCTTAAAGTCAGTTGTTTTAGCGGCATCCCTGGTTTCTAAAAAAATAAAAGAAAAAAGAAATAAAGCCAGCTGATGAACAACCTTAATTCCATC
This sequence comes from Lepilemur ruficaudatus, assembly GCA_963574885.1. NCBI lineage: Eukaryota > Metazoa > Chordata > Mammalia > Primates > Lepilemuridae > Lepilemur > Lepilemur ruficaudatus. The sequence goes on along the minus strand of CAUYRT010092874.1, from coordinate 38,989 downwards.
TAACTCCACTTTGATACATTCACAGGTTCCAGGGATTATGATGCGAACATCTTGGGGAGACCATTACTGTCCTTGCCCACACACCCAGATATTCTATTTCCTAGGTATTTATTCTTAAGAAAATAAGTACGGGTGTATAGCAATAAGGAGTAATGTATTGCTAGGCTTTCATTAAAAACAATGGTAGACAGACTATTTAATGACCGAAAGCAGGTTAGAAAATAGTAGGTACAATGTGCTTCGGCTTCTATAATATAAACACCTGTCTCCATCTATCTAGATATGGACATATAAGCTAGAAAGATAGACTCTAAAATTATTTTAGCTCATTCCTTTTTCTTGTCTTATTGCTTTTTCAAAGCCTTCTATTCACTGTTGAATAAACAGGATGATCATCTCCAACCCCTTTCATTAAACTAACTTTCTTTTTTTGATATATTGAATGTGTACTGTGTGTAGGGCCCTTTAGGATTGGGATATAAGTGATTTTCATTCTCTTAATTCTACTTAGGTTTTCTAAAATCTCAACGATAAGCATATTACTTCTGTAATTAAAAAAGTTAACTTTTTTTAAAAAAACATGTGAGCTTTTAAGACTGGGGTAAATACGCATTTTCACAGAAGGTCACACCCAAGACCTAGCCTCCTACAGAGCCACCAATTAACAATCAGCTCCTTCTCTGCAGACTCCCTCTCTGGAGAGCAGGGACACTCTCAGCTTCCCTCTCTTCTTCCCCAACCCCACTGCTTAGAGCACTGCCAAGTTTAATAACTACCAGCTGAACTGAGAGGTTCCCAACCAGGATCCTATTAATATTTGCCCTTCATCCCCCACTCTGAGTTAGCATCTCGAATTTATCTAAATCATCATGGAAATTACTTATTTTTAGCCATATGCCTTTGGGATAACGAGTCCCTGAGTTTTGTCCTTCCTGGGTTAACGGGAGTATCCTCGGGTGCATTTTCAGGCTGGCTCGGGGCTGAAGCTCTTGCTCAAGGCTGAGCTTTGGTGTAGCAGCCCATGCCCTTTGGCCCACTCTGCCATCCTTGTGCCACCCCTTCCCTCCCCCCAGGATTGGCAAGGGCAGTAACAACTCAGTCACAGCGACAACAATAGTACTGCTAAATTCCAAGCACCCTTTTGGACTGGCTCCCTGGATATCCCTGTTTCACAGCTGATGGGACAGACTCAGCAAGGAGCCACACAGCTGGTGAATGGCAGCGAACACACTTGAACCCTTCTCCCCCAGCCCGAGTCTGAGTTTGTCTTTATTGTCCTTGTTCACTAGGTGCCACGTGTCCCTTACTTATATATCAGCTTATTTAATCCCCCAGAGCAGCTCCCTTTACTGTTGAGGCACCCAGGAGAAAGAGGCTAGTAGACCGCTCAAGGACCACAGCAAGGTTTGATCTGAACCCAGGAGGCTGGCCAGAGCGCCACCGTCCTGCAGAGTGTCCGATATGACCTCTCAACATGTAGGGTGAATGAGTGCACAAGTGGATGGAAGAAGACACTGTGACCACCCGTCCCACCGAGAGACCTTAATATGGCACATCCATGCTCTGGGCCTCACATTATTGATCTGTACCACAAAAGGGCTCATACCAAACAATCCCAGTAGTTCTCCAGCTCTAGAGGAGCATTTGACTTTGTGGCCTCAGTTTCCCCATCTGTCATCCAAAGGAGTGGGACCTAGATGATCTCTCAGGCCCTTTCCAGTTCCACAGGCCGAGGTGGGCCCAGGACTGTACCTGCCGCAGAATCCCCACAGTGTCCAGGTACGGGTACTTCATTAGGGCTCTTCTGCAGAGGAGGAGCTGGGGCTCAGAGGGGCGAGGCACCACGCTTGAGGCCACACGGCAGTATACGGCACAGCTGGGTCCGGAGCCTGGTCTCTGACACAAAGCGGTCCCGAGTCCTGGGGAAGAGCCCCACCCGGTGGGCTGTGCTGTTCCTGGGATGAGACCCACTCTGTGGGCTTGCTGGGTGCTCCAGCAGGGGCAGGGCCCTGCCAGATACTTCCAGAGCCAAGTAGGGCCCCACCCTGCTTAGTCCCTCAGAAAGTTATTCAGCCACACACGCTGCAGGCAGCACTGGGAGTCCCCTGGGAGGAGGGAGGCTGCCACCTTTTTGCCAGCCTTGCTCACTGGACACTCCTTGGGGCGGATGTCCAAGGAAGCACAAACCCCAGCCTACCCTCGCATGTGCCTCAATGGGTTGCTGGGGCTAAAGTCACTCTGGGGACACTCAGCCTCATTTTGAGGGTGATTCCTTTCTAGGGGGAAAAGAAAGCCAAATGACTCATGCGGAACCTGAGGCTGCCAGGCTGCAGGTTCTCAGGGGTGTGCGCAGGGTGGGTTTTCCGCCAGGGAGCCCAGAAAGGACATCGCGAAGGCCCTCTGTTGGTGGGCTTATTTTTGCTGACATGACTTTATGCCTCTGTGGTGAAGGCAGGGGACAGAGGGACAAGCCAGTAAGCAGCTGTCTGGGGCAAAGCCCCGTGGCGGACGCCCCACACATTTTTTCTGTACCTTCCTTAAAAAACAAAAGCAAGAGAGGACACCAGAGTCTGCCTCTCTTTCCTGTCACCCATCTGTCAGTCTGGCTGTCGTCTGGCTGTCTGTCCTGTGTGTACGCTGGGAGTTCTGGAGGGAAATTCTTTCCTCCCAGCTCGGTTTTCCTTGGGGAGGGCCGGGGCATCCTGGGATGGGCACCGGGTGTCCAGTGGGGATGGGGGAGGGGGAGGGCTTGCAGGGTGGCGGCGCACATGCCAGAGGCCTGAGGATGCGCGGCTTTCTCTGCTTTCTGGGGAAAGCCTTGGGGCGGGTGGAGTGAACGGGTCCAGATGGACCTGGGTCCTCTGCGCGGGGGCTTGCGGGGGGCTGGGAGTTTGGAGCTCTTCCCCGCAAACTGTCCCCGAGTCGCGCCTCCCCTACCTGCGGGGCATCTGTAAATGGAAGAGGAGGCCGTCCAATCCCTCCTCGGTCACCTCCCAGACACTTGTTGGGGGATTAAAAACAACAGAACACGGAACCTCCCACTCCCTAAAACGTGGGTGGGGAGGGTGAGAGGAGGACACCCTCCCCCTCCCCCTCGCGCCCCTGGCCCCCGCGGACTCCGCGGAGGACCCCCTCCCGCAGCCCGAGGGCCGGGCAGGGGCGAGGAAGAGGAGGAGGAGGAGGGGAGGAGGAGAGCGAGGGGGCGAGGTTTGCTTCAAGAAGGGGCGTGTGGCCCGAGCAGCCTGTGCTTCGGCAACTTGGAGCGAGCGGCCAGGCGGGGAGGGCGGAAAGTTCGCTCCCCGACGTCAGCGCGGGCGGGCCGCGGCGGCCGAGCCAGGAGGCGGCGGAGCGGGCAGAGCGCGGGGCGGCGGGGGCGCCTGCTCCGACCCGCGCCTGCGACCCCGCCGGCGCCCCGGGCCGCTCGCGGCATGGACAGCGCGGCCGCCGCCGCCGCCTTCGCCCTGGACAAGCCGGCGCTGGGCCCGGGGCCGCCGCCGACCGCGCTGGGGCCCGGCGACTGCGCCCAGGCGCGCAAGAACTTCACGGTGAGCCACCTCCTGGACCTGGAGGAGGTGGCAGCGGCCGGGCGGCTGGCGGCGCGCCCCGCGGCCAGGGCCGAGGCGCGGGAGGGCGCGGCGCGGGAGCCGTCCGGGGGCAGCAGCGGCAGCGAGGCGGCGCCGCAGGACGGTGAGTGCGGGCAGCCGACGTGGGAATGCGGCGCGGGCCACAGGAGCGAGCGCCGGGCGGGCGCACGCTGCGGGGCGCTGGGTCGGGGGCGGCTCGGGGCGGCGACGGGACGCGGGCGGAGCCGTCGGCCGGCCCTCGCGGAGTGCGGGGCCACAGAGGGCGCAGGGCGCGTGGCCGCCGTCGGGCTGCTGTCGGGGATGGGGTGGGCTGCGGTGGATGAGGACTCTGCACTCGGGGCGGGGACCTGCTTTCGGCCAGAGCTACCTACCTGCAGCCGCTGTGCATAAGGACAGGGCTGTGCCATCCTTGCGCCCAGCCCTGCAGGCAGCCCTGGCTGCCCTGCTCCGAAGTAGCCTGGGAAGTGGGTGTGATCATTGCCACATTACCGCGGGGAAACCGAGGCTTGAGGGGCAAAGCGCCCGAGTCACACAGCTGGGTTTCCAACCCCGCACGCTGCCGCGTGACCGCCACTCAACTACTGCTCCGCGATAAGACGGGTTCTGCAGCCGGGAGATGCCTACCCACCCCTACCCCCGGTCTGCCCAGGGAGCAGCTTCTGAGGGGGCACAGCCAGCTCTCGAGAGCCCGCTAGGCCTCTCTTCCCCTGCGGAGGTTAAAGGTCATCAGGAAGGGGCTTTAAAAACAAACAACCCACCCAAGTGGCCTTTTTCAAAAAGTCACACGGGATGGCAGGATCCTGAACTCGGTAAGAAGGGGGGTGGGGAGCGAGCCAGAGGTGAAAATAAAGCAAAGGTCCCAGCCTGGACAGTTTCAGTGGGGAGGAAGCTGCCGCAGGACCAGAGTCCTTCCCCCATCCCCCTGCAGGCGTGCCCTGAAGAGGGCCAGGTGGTCTGAGACCAGGCCCCTGTCCCCTGGCTCTGGGGAGAAGGCCGAGCTGCCTGCCGGGGCCTCTGGGCCTCTCAAGTGTTACCCGCCTGACTTCAGCAGCCTTCCCACTGCCCCTGGGGACCCCACCCCCTGCACCAACCTCCTGGTCTCAGGGGTGCCCAGGCTGGCTGTGTGCTGGGGCTTCTCAGATGAGAGGAGGGGCAGGGAACGCGCAGGTGATTGCAGCCTGGTCTGAAACCACGTCCAGGAGCCTGTGCATCCGCGGGGACGCCTGGGACGTGCCTGCCCTTCACAGAGCACATTCCCAGCACTTCCAGCGCTGCCAGCCTGTGGGGAGGGGAGGCCACTGGCCCCTCACAGTGGCCTCCGCTACCCGCCAGGCACAGAGAATGGAGCTAGCCTCACCCTTGGGGTGAGCATGAAGTGGGCAGACTGCCCTTGGAGTTGGGCTTAGACCGCGATGGAAAGGTGGAGGGAGAGGGCCAGTGTGGGCTAGCAGCAAAGCAGGGTGCTCTCTGGCCGGGGATGCTCTGCCGGCCCCAGGTCACTTGAGGACTTCAGTTGGCTCTGAGCAGGCTCCCCTCAGGACAGAGGAGAGGCCCTGATTTCACCCCATTAGAGACTCCGGGGCGTAGGGAGAGGAGGAGGAACAGAGTGAAGATGAGGGGAAGGAAGGAGGGAAGGGAGAAGAAAAGGAAAGGAGGGAGAGAGGGAGGGTAAAAGGAGGGATGAGGAGGGAGGGGAGGCCAGGGCACCTTGTACTTGGGTCCTGGCCAGGGGAGGAGATGCCGGTTTCCGCCCGGCCCCAGTGTGGGCACCGACCGTGGAAGGCCTTGCTTCCCAGTTACAGTGTAGCAGGTCTCCGATGCAGGGCTTCCCCGGGGAATCCTGGAACAGCCAGTGTCAACCGGGCATGTGAGCACCTGGATGGGGCCCTGGCAGCCTCCAGGCAGCTGGGTGGGCAGTGGGCCTCCCAGCACCGCCACCCCAGAACCTTCCATGCTCCTTGAGAGCCCATGAGGCCTGCAGGCCTTGTCCTGAGGAGGGGCTTTGGCACACTGGGAATACCAGGCACTGGCATGCTTGGGGACAGAGGACACACTGGGTGTGGGGTCAGGTGGGGCACTCAGGGGCTGGCCCCTGCTTTGGAAGCCCACCCATCTCTGCCTGGGGATGGTGGAGCTCTGGCCATGAGGGTCTCTCAGCTCACCCTCTGGGTCTGGGTCTGCGGGCAGAAGGGGAGGGAAGGGGCATTGGTTTCCTGCTCTTCCTCAAGGTCAGGTGCCCCATCCCACTGCCACTTACTGTGGATTCCCAAGGCCAGAAGGTTCCCTAAGTGGGGAGAAGGGACATCTCTCCCCCTCTTCCTGGCGAGCCCACCCCGCACCCCTGGAGCCTTTCAAACGTAAGCAACCTAACCTTGGGTTGGTTGCTCAGGACCTCAGGCCAGGGGGTGTGGCCCTTGGGCTGTGACGTTGACCTCCAGTCCTGGACCTGCAAGAGCCCTGGCCCCTCATCAAGGATTCAGACATGTGTAGAAGTGGGTTTTCCTGTGGCTTCTGGAGCCGTTTCTAGGTCCAAAGAAAGAAATTGGCACCAAAGAGAGACGGGGTGCCACCTATTGGAAAAATAGCAGCTGATGGGGAAACTAATGAGTTAGACAATTGATATGTGTTCAACCTGCTAGGTTAGCGGGCTGGGAATACCAGGCACTGGCATGCTTGGGGACAGAGGACACAGTGGGTGTGGGGTCAGGGGGGGCACTCAGGGGCTGACCTGAACAAAAAGGTTTTCTTTTTTTTAATTTAACCATCTTTTGTTTCACAAAGCCGCCAGTAGGTATAGCCTATTCCCGCCAATGACTTTCTAAGACCAGGCTCCCGCCAGAAACGGCCAGGAGGGCTGTGGCTTCGCCAGTGACTCAGAACCAACCATGGTCTTGGGTTCCTCCCAAATCAGACTCTGAGGGCTGTGCCGGGCGCTGAGCTATGCCAAGCACGTTAGAAAAATAAACCCTCGTTCGCTGCCTCTGCAGTGACTTACAACAAAAGAAACCACATTAGTAACTGAGATTTTCTTTAAAGCATTCCCTCCTGTGGGCAGGGCGGAAAGAGGGACGTGGACACGCCAGGAAAACAAACAAAGCCCCTGGGCCGGGGAGGCCTCGTGGTCACTGCGCGGGGCTGGCGCCTGTTTTGGAAAACCCAGGGACGCGCTGCCGGAGAGGCAGAGCGGATCCCAAGTGGATCCACTTTTCAGAGATGCAGGACGATGAGGTGCTTGGAGTGTAAGGCACAGGACGAGGCCGGGGTGGGCTGGAGCCCTGGTGGGCTGGGCTGCATCTGCTAATGGTGGGGGGGGGCTGGTTTGGGCCGGGTGGGGGGCAGGCAGGGCCACAGGCAGGGCCTGGAGGGACCACTGAGTTTGAGAGACTGGCAATGAAACCTACCTTCAACTTTTTTTTTTTAATTGTAAAATACGCCTAACATGAGCTTTACCATTTAGTCATTTGTAAGTGTATGGTCCAGTGGCATTAAGGACATTCATACTGTCGTGTGACCACCATCACCATCTACCTCTAGAAGTGTTCTATCTCCCAAACTGAAACTCTGTACCTGATAAACACTAACTCCCCACGCCTCCTCCAGCCCCGGCAGCCACCGTTTTTCTGTCTCTGTGGATTCGACCACTCTGCGTGCCTCCTACACGTGCGGTCATACTGTGTTCATCCGTCTGTGTCTGCCTTACTTCCCTTAGCTTAGCGCGATGTCCTTACGGTTCATCCACGTGGCAGCCTGTGTCAGAATCTCCTTCCTTTTTAAGGCTGAGTAATATTCCGCTGTCTGGATGGACCACATCTTGTTTACCCATCACCCCTCGACGGACACTTGGGCTGCTTCCACCTGCTGTGAACATTGCTGCTGTGAACTTGGGCGGACAGCCACCTACCTGTTCAAGTCCCTTCCTTTAATTCTTTGGGGCAAATACCCAGAAGCGGAATTGCTGAATCATAGGGTAAATCTGGGTTTAATTTGTTAAGGAACCATAATACTGTTGTCCACAGCTGACTTCAGTTTTTGACCGGCCTCCCTGTAACTGATTCTGAAACGGGGCGCGGGCACGAGCCGGCCTGCCGAGACGGGGGCACCTTGCGGGGGAGATTCCTTTAGAACAGGGCCTTGGACAGACAAGCTTGATGTCCTTGCCTCCCCCACCGTCCTTTCCCCTTGTCTGTGTCCTGGTGGGGCAGAGTCATGTGACGGCAGCCCCACTGCACCGGGGGTTGAGGCACTGGGGGGTGGTCCTGGTTTTTGCTGCCCTCTCTGTGTGTGACCCTGGGCATGTCACATCTCTTCTCTGGGCCTCAGTTCCCCCCCAACCGTGGAATGGCACACAGGAGTCCTCCTGACTGTGGTCGTGACTCGACCCAGGCCTAGAAAACCCCCCAATGGGCCCGTCTCCTGAGGATGTGGAGTCTCTGAGCCTGGGTCTTGGCTGGAGCTGGTGCCTGAACCCTCAGACGGGTGACGGTATCTCTCAGCCTGGGGTGCAGGGAGAGAGGAGGAACGAGCAAGAGGCCCAGAGCCCAGGGGCCTTCCGTATGGGAACTGCTGGCCCCGCCACGGTGGGGGTGGGGAGCAGGGTCTGCACCCCTGGCCTTTGTCAGCAGGGAGGGCACTCGCCGCTCAGTGCACTGTTCATGGTTCCAGGGTGATCTTGCTCCTCCTGTGTCCAGTAGATCATCTGGGTGGAGCTGGGGGCCGGGTACAGGGGCCTGGGATGGACTTTCCTGTGGGCAGAAGCTCAACATGCTGGAGTCATCACTGTTCCCTCCCAGAAGACTCCAGAATAGTAGCTCTGGAGCGGTGGTGACGACACCTGCTTGCACACCACCCTTGAGGCCCCCAAAGAACCCTGAGGCTAGTGTTGCCATCTGCAGAATGGGAACGGGGCTGTGAGGAGCCCGGAGTGGATGTGGGGGCCCGGCGCCGTGCCTGGCATACAGTAGGTGCTCAGTGAGCACCTTGTGAACCAGGCAGGGCTAGCCAAGGCCATCCCTAGTTTTTGGAAGGCGGGAGAGGCAAAGCAACCTGCCCAAGGCCACACAGCTGGGAAGGGAGGGGTGGGGTGTGTTATTGGGCCCCAAGTCCAGGCCTCGGCTCCTGCGCAGCCCCGTGTTTAGGCTGAGGAGTGAGGAGAAGACCCGCGTGGGTGTCGGGGACACTGGCTGAGGTTGGTTTGGGGACTGAAGGGGGCATGGGCCTCGAAGGCCAGCACAGAGCGGGGCTTTGGGATGGGCCCTGTGCTCTTGTTGGGAGTTTCCCAGTGGGTAGGGTAGGAAGGACTGGTTTTTGGTGGCTTGTCCTGGGCAAGGATGTGAGGTCAAACAGGATGAGGCAGAACCTGGGCCTTTTGTGGTTTCTCAGGTCCAAAGGACAGTAGCTGACCCAGGGTGGACACAGGCCTTGGGGGTAATCTAAGGGGAGCCAGTGCTTCCTTGAACACATGCTACAAAAGGGGCGCCAGCACGCCGCCGTAGGTGGGAGGCTCTGGGCAGGGAGCAGGGGACATAGCCACGATGAGGCCAAAGGAGGCGCAAGGGGACACGGTGAGAGTGACCAGGAGCCCTGGCAGGTGCGTCAGCCGTGTGCTTATTACATGTGGGCTGGGACTTCGTGGGCCTCACAGGAGATGTCCTGCCACCAGCCGTGTGAAGTGGGTCCTTTGAGTATCCCCATTTTATGGGGAGGGAAACTGAGGCTCAGAGAAGCCAAGGTCACACCGTTCCCATTCCCATGGGATTCCAGCCTGGGTCTCCCTGTTCTAAAGCTCGTTTCCACCACTGTTGGAAGCCACCCCTGGGGCCCCAGGAATGCTGGGGCGGCCTATCCAGGGACGTCCACCCCCAGGTGTGGGCAGCATTCAGGGGGCCACAAGGCAGCCAGGGCCGGAGTCTCCTCAGTGTTTGCAGGAGCCTGGCCTGGGTCACAGGTATGTGGGAGGTGGGTCAGGCCTGCCAGCGTGGGGGTGTCGGGAGGTGTGAGGTAAGTGGGGAATGCTCTCCCCCTCCTGCCCGGAAACAACCGGAATAGCCTCCCTCCCCCTCCGCAGACCTGTCTCCAGCTACCTGGACCTGGGAGAGCTGTGGAGGGTCCCTGTCGCTGTGGAACAGCAATGGGACAGGCCCCTTCTCTCTCCTTCCCCAGCTTCTGTACTCATTCATTCATTCATTCATTCATTCCACAGTCATTTTCTGAGCCCCTGCTACGTGCCCAGCCTCGAGCTCCACTGCCCGCCCGTGGCTGCCAGACATCCCGCGTTCCAGCCCTGGCTCCAGGAACGCAGAGGAGCCGGCATGGCGCGGGCGGTGTTACAGGGGTGCCAGGAAAAGCCATTTACAGCTATCACCTTATCACCGCCATGCTTTCCTCCAAGAAGGAACCTTTTAGCATCTTCATCTCTGAGTAAAGATTCTCAAAACTGACTTAATTTAGCTTAACAAAAAACTCACGAACGCCCCCTGTTTTTCTCATTTTGCAATAAGTCGCTGAAAACTGTCATAGGCTGGCATTTGGGAACCACATGTGGTCTGGGCATCCCAGACCCACAGACACAGAGACACATGCAGACCCACACCCCACGCCACACACGCCCCCATCATGAGGGCTCCAGCCCGGCCCAGGGGCCAGCCCAGGCTGTGGACGGTAGGGGGCCGCAGGCAGCTCCCGAGCAGCCGAGCAGCCGTGACTGCACCGCGTGGGCCAGGGGTTAAGTGCCTTTTGCGAGGTGGTGAGTAGGAGGGAACTGTGGGAGCTTCCTGTTTAGACAGAAGGAGGTTGGGGAAGTCATCTTGCCTGGCTCCCACGCTGAGCAGAGGAAGAGACCGGGTGCCTGTCCAGCAGTGTCCAGTGGGTCGGGGAGGTGACATGGGGCAGGGAACAAGTTGCAGAATGTCCCGGCCAGGGAAGACCAGAGCTGGCTGCAGCTGCCCAGGAAGGGGCCGTGGCCTCTATGGGAGCGGTGGCTTGCAAGGCGCTGCAGGGAGAGCCCACCCAGGCCCGGACCCAGGTGCCACGGCGTCTCACCCTGTCCTGGGGATAAAGGTCGTTAAAAGACCAAAAAAGCACTGCTTCCCTGGTTGCTCACTGCCCTGAACTCTTGTCCCTTCCGCATCTGGGAAGCCGGGGGGCTGCCAGGATTCGTCTCTGGAGGAGGTCTTAGGAGCAAGACAGTGAACGAGAAGGAGGCCCAGGGGCTGCGAGGCCTGGAGACTTCCACAGAAGGACCCTCCACCCCAGAGCTGAATGAGTATCTCAGTTGCTGGAGATTCAACAAGGTGAGGGCAAGTCACCTCCCATGACATTGCTGCCCAGGAGGCAGGGACAGGGGCCCCAGACTAGGAGTTAGGACATCAGGGTTCCCACCTTGGCTGGCCCAACCCTTCAACTCGGTACATGCCTTGTCGCTGGTCTGAGCCTCAGTGTCCCCCTTGTAAACGAGGGTTGGGCCATCTGTTTGTGGACATATTTTACATCCACTGCATTGGGATCAGCCGGGGAGCTGGTGCTTGTTCCTAGGCCCCACCCCGACCCATGGGATCAGACTGTGGGCCTCTGCATTTAACAGGCCCCTGGCGATTTCTACACCCTGCCAAAGCCTCCTTCCAGAGCTGCCTCTGTTCTTCTGCACCCTCCTCAGTCTACCCGAGTGGACAACGGTCTTCTTGGGGCATGAGGCCGGCATGGATCTGGAAGCACCCAGTGTACCCCCGACAGGGTGGGAGCTGCTCCAAGGCTAAGCCCCAGTGTCCCCAGAGACCTGATTTCTTGCTAAAATCCACTGCCTGCCACGTCTAGGAGAGAGCAGTTGCTCCCGACTATCCGCCAGCATTCATTGAGCACCTCCTGCGTACCAGCCCAAGGGAGCCCCAGGGATTGGAGTGAAGGGGTGCTGTGATAGGGGAGGATCCCTGTCGCTGCACATCCTGCCCCCTCTTGCTGGGGTGGCGAGGGTGGGGGTGGGGCAGGGCAGTCAGAAGCCTCACTGCCGAGTTGGGGTCTCTGTCACCCCGTCACTCAAAAAGCCCTCTCCTGGCATCCTGTCACCCTTACTCCCGCTGCCCAGCACACCCCCACGGCTCCCCTCAACGGCCTCCCCGGGGGCGAAGATCTGCTGTCCCCAGGGGTGCAGTGGCCCCGCCCAGACTTTGTCCACCCGCACCCGCCCCTGCCTGTCTTCCCCTCACTGGCCTCCCCTCTTGCCGTGGGCGCAGACGTTTACACGCCAGAGATGGCGTTATTAAAAATGACATTTAACCAGAGCTGGAATTACCATGCGGATGGCTGCAAACCTTGGAATCAAAGCGGGAGCCGCTGGGCGGGCGCGCCTGGCAGGGGCCTCTTGGCCTCCTCTCGCCGCCAGAGCTCTGCGCGGGCCTCCCATATAAAACCCCCGGAACGCCGAGGTCTTGAAAGCCAGTGCACCTCCTTTCATTAGACTAACAAATAACACGTAACACAAAACAGCTGTTAACAGCAGCCCCTAATGCTCTCAAGATGGGGCCGCGCGCGGCCAGTCCAGCCAGTGGGCAGCCGGGCCGCCGGGCTCAGGCTTGGGCCGTCCCCGCCCCAGGTGGGTGCAGAGCCTGGCACCCCTGCGCTCCCGGGCCGCCTCCTGCACCCCGCGGGCCCCCGGGAGCCTCCTCTTCTCCCTTCTTCCCTCCGACTCAGTCACTCTCCCTCCTCCTCACTGGGGAGACCAGGGGAGACCCCCTGCTCGCAAGGGGATGGGACCCTGGACAGTGGCACCCGGGTGGCACGGTGAAGAACATGGGAACCAGAGGCCAGGCTGTGAGCCCCAGCCAAGCCCGTGACCCGCTGCGTGACCTTGGCCAGTGTTTCTCTCTGAGCTGCTCATTTGTCATCCGAGGAGAAGAATCGTGCCTCCTCGCAGGGCCGTTTTGAGGATTTGGGACCTGATAGAGACAGAGTGTGCTCAGCAGGTGAACACGTGTGAAGTGCTCAGAAAGGGTGTCTGCTACCTTGATTGCAGCTGAGGAAACCGAGGCTCAGAGAGGTTAAGTGACTTGTCCAAGGCCACGCAGCGGGTGGGGAAGCCAGGCTAGGAGCCAGAGCCTCTGTGCTCTCAGGACACTGAAGCGTGGAGTGAGGAGCGCCCGGGGCGGAGTTTGGTGGGCAGTGGTCAGGGGTCCGGCACGGCCCTGCCCTTGGAGGGCTTCCAGTCACCACTGATGGCAGAGATGGCTCACTAGAGAGAGCGCAGGCTCCCCTCCCCTCACTGAGGCTGGGGGCCCCCAGCACTAAGCCCTGGGCTTGGCAGCCAGCGGGGCCTCCAGGTGCAGTCGTTCCAGGCTGGGGCTGGGGGACCAGGGTTAGGAATCTGCAGCTCAGGGTGGCGGGGTCTGGCCTCAAACCTGGAGAGGGAAGGGCTGTATCCCAGACCAAGGAGGAAAATCCAGAGCAAACATCCCAAAGTTGGGAGGAAAGACAAATTGGCGTTCTGTTTTATTTCCCCTCCTGTCGAAGCCACAGCAAAGAGGCCCTCTGCCTTCCCCAAGAGGCTGTCAGACTCCAGGCCTCCCCACGCCCTACCAAGATGTGCCCTGCTTTTTGGTTCCGAGAAAACTGGGTGAGATTCATTCATTCACTCATTCATTCATTCAGCGCACATGGATGTTGTTTTGAGGCATCGTGCTGGGCAAGTCCCAGTGGGCAGCCCATCCTGGTCCCTAAGGACAGGGTGCGGAGAACAGGGGCAGCGTGTCCCTGCTGTTGAGCTGTCAGCGTCTGCCCGTATCCACGTACAGCCTCTTGCCGACTCCCTCCAGCAGCCTCATGAGGGAGGTACTCATCATCCCATCTCACAGCCCAGGAAACTGAGGCTCCGAGGGAAAGTGACTTGCCCAAGGTCACCCAGGAAATATGCAACAATCCCCAGACCCCAGGTATCACCCTGTCTATCCTGTGCCAGTGCCCTGGAGGGCCAAGGAGCTGCAGTGTCCTCTTGCTGGAAGCAGCCCAGGGCCTGGCCGAGCGGGACTGTTTCTCCCCCGCCTCCTGGTTCCCACCTGGGAACTTCTGCAGTGTCCTGAGGAAGGCCCCCTCTGGGCCCGCTTTCTGAGGGCACACCTGTGCAGACGCTGACCTGTGGTGCGGTCGGGGGGGTGGGGCCTCTGGGCCACGTGGTGATGGAGGGGCCCCCGCCCTGGGGAAGCTCCAGTTTCCTGGAGACATCGTGTTTTAATTGGAAGGCCAGCCTCTCCTGCAGAGCCGCCACAGCCCCAGGCGGGCGAGGGGAGTGTCAGGGCTCCAAGCGGGAAATTGCTGGAGACAAGAAGTAAAAACGGACTGCTCTGGTTTCACTGGGAAGGAAAGAAGAAAAGGCAGAATCTAATACTAGCCGAAAGCTGGGCTGTCGTTGAAGGAAAACTGTTGCTGTCCCAGCAATTTCAAGTCTGGGGTGGAGCGCAGCCCAAAGTGGGGCTGCGTTTTCTTTGTGAGGGGCTGGATTCTCTGTCCCCTGAGCCCTTCCCTCCTCCACAGATGTCTGTGAAGCGCCCACTCCGTGCCAGGCTCAGGGCTGGGCTCTGGGGTCCCTGTCACACCAGGGACATCCTGGATGCTCTGAGAACACACGGCAGGGCCCTCCCTCGTCTGGAGGTTCAGGGAAGGCTTCCTGGAGAAAGCTGAACTTCAGAAGGATGGAAAGGATGAGAGGGCTTCCCCAGAAGAGGTCAGGGAGGGTGCTCCAGTGGAGGGAATGGCAGAGTCAGAGGCTCACAGGTGGAGAAGGACTTGGCTGGCCCAGGAGCGGACAGGGTGGGGGAGGCCCTGCCAAACAGACCGGGTTCAAGATTTGTGACTTTTGTATTAAGAGCAGTGGGAATGTTTTCTGCGTGTCTGTGGGTATCGGGAGTGTCCCCACCGCCCAGGCCCTCCCCAGCGGCTCTCTCGGTGACAAATGCTCCCCGGGGAGTGAGTGGCTGACCTGGGGGCAGCAGTTACGTCTGGGTTGCCCAGAGCCTCCTGGTCCCTGGCTGCCCCCAGCCCTGTCTGGCCCTGGCCCAGCCGCTGTGAGACCCAGGCCGTTCAGAAGCCCAGACCCTGAGTCAGGGAGGGAAGCTCCGGAGCCGTCTGGAGCCAGAGGCAGGGCAGGTTTCCGTGCTCCATGCTGCAGTCCGCTGTCTGCGGGATGGCTGCACCAGTCGGGGGGTGGGGACGGGGTGGGGAAGGAGAGGCGCTGAGCAGCTGTTGCTGGTGACAAATTCATGACGTCACAGGCCCAACACCAGTGCTGTGTGTCCCAGACACACAAAGACACTGGGATGGAGTTTCATCAACAGGAAGAGGGAGGCCATCCCAGGCTGTCTGACTGCAACTCCTGCATCCCTCGAGGAATACAGTTTGGGGTGCTTGTGGCCATCGAGACAGTTGGGCTGGATGACCGGGGAGGTAGCGGTGAGTGTGCTCACCTTCATCATCATCGCCACTGTGATCTGGCAGGACCATTTCTGGGGCACCTGCTATGTGCATGTGCTACACTTCCACGTGGACCAGCTCAGTAAACTCTCCCCGACACTTTGGGAGGCAGGCTGTCTTGCCGCCCATCTCCCAGCCGAGCAAGCTGAGGTCCAGAGAGACAAGTGGTGTGGTGAGTGCATGGGGCGCCAGGCCCTGGGTCCTGGTCTGCGGCATGCTCCCACCCTGCTGACCCGCAACCCGCGGCTGGGCTCCTCTGACCTCACGCAGCCTCCCCAGGCTCGTTTAGGAAGGAAAGGGTGAGACCCCACAGCGCTGGGGCAGGGATAGCTGGACAGAAACCAGAGCTGCCCCTGGCCAGGCAGGCAGGCTGGGGTCCTAGGGCAAGGGCAGCCCTGTGGTCCCCCCGCAGCTCAGGAGAACCAGAGAGCCGGCCCAGTGCATTCGGTGGGCCCCCTCAGGGGCAGGGTGCACCTGGTGGCTCTACTGTGGGATTCTGGCCCAACCTCACCCCCACTTGCTGGGTGATCTCAGCCAGTGCTGATCTCCCTGGGCCTCAAATCCCTCATCCGAAAAATGGACATCATAATAGTGCTGGCTTCGGGCTGTTCAAGGGAGCTGTTCAGGCTCAGCTTTCCGCCCGACTGGCCCCAGAAAGGTGTTCAGTAGACACCATTTGCTTCCTGTCTCATGTCCCCGACACTCGGGAGGAGAACGATGCACAGGTTAGGACTGTCACCTTCCTTCCCTGGTGGAAAAGCTGAGGGGAGAGCGGTTTCCTAGGGCCCCAGGGAAGAGGAGCTGAGATTAGCAGCAGAGCTCTGGGTCCCAGGAACTTGCCCCAGGGGCTTTGCTGGTACCTAACCATGCTTTCCAGAAGAGAGACAGGTTACCCAGCCTGTGCCTTCAATACCCACACAGGACCCAGACCCCTCTGCCCCACCCAGCCCTGCCTGGTGGTCCCGGGTCCCCTCTCTGGAAGGACAGAGTGGATTTCCTGCAGCCCAACTTGGCTGCCGACTGGACCTAATCGCTGCTCCTGTGCAGAACGAGCATCTTGCTTTATTTTCCATGGCACAAATTATAACCATATATAATTTCTTGACAAATACCGTCTACAAAACACAACTATTTTTATAATGTGGTGTTTGAGGTTAAAACTCAAATTAGAGATTAATTGCAGCTTCTAGAAGGCCTATGGATAAGATGGCCTGGGGAGGAAGGCTGAGATGTTCAGATATGCCTCCTGGGATTGCACATGGGTTCTCTAGCATGCCTAGAACATGTGCGCACACATGCATACATACCCACATGCACACATGCTCACATGCACACACACAGCCAGTCCCTGGCTCCCGCAGAGCTGGTTTAGGCACAGTGCTGGCACTCACGGGAAAGCTGATCTCACACTGGCTTCCTTCTCTGCCCAGGACGCTGTGTCCGAAGGGCCATCAGAAGCAGGTTGCTTGATGATAAAGCAGCCCTGGGTTGGTGGCAGCGGATGGCAGAGGGAGGAACACGCACAGAGCCGGAGGCCCCAAGAGAGGTGAACGGTATCTGGTTTGCCTCCACTGGGTGCCAGCGCTCAGCTGCTCCCTAAACCCACCCCTCCCTCCAGACCAGAACCACAGGGAAATCTAAGTGAATGGTGGGTCTGAAGGCAGAGCAGATGGCGTGGGCTGGGAGCCCCATTCCAGAAAGGCCAAAGCCCGGGTGTGTCCCCTTCAGCACCCGGGTCCCCACAGAAGACCCTCAGAGCTCTGTGGGGATCGTAGGCACATGTTTGCTGCTTTATTCAAAATGGGGAGCAACAGCAGTGGCAGGAGAGTGGGGCTGCCCGTGGCGCCGTGAGTTTTCCTTTCCCACCTTCCCGTGGGAACAGGCAGGTCCCAGAGGAGGCAGCGGCCGGGGTCTTACTCCAGAGGGGCAGCTCCGGGGACCTCATGTGTGCCAGAGGCTCCAGGGAGAGGAGGTCCAGCATGGGGACAGGGTGTCAGAGCAACCCTAGGTGGCTCCCTGGGGCAAGGACTTCACCTCCCTGAGCCTCAGTTTCTTCATCTGCCAAGTGGGGATGATGCCAGCACCTCCCCAGAGGTGTGGGCTCTGAGGCTGCAAAGAGAGGGGAGCACTGCATGTGGTACTATGTGGCCAGCCGCCACGGCTGCTCCTGCTGATGGTACTATTACTGCCATTGCTATTATTAGCAGCTCCTCTGTGGGCCCCTCAGCAAGGGTGGGCTGAGAACCCAGCCACACCCCTGACAGCCACAGGGCCCCAGGGACCCACATCTCCCCAGCTTGGGGTTGGGGAGCTGTCCCAACTCAAACTAGGTCCATATTAAGGCAAAAACCCCGTCCCTCCGCCCCCAGCCCCACCCTGGGGCGGGACAGTGGGTGCAGGGGCTTGTTTATTCCCTTTGTCCTTCAGAGGAGGATGGAGGGGTGGAGGAACAGGCAGTGTCTCTACCGTCTCTCAGCGTGGCTCTGCCCCATCCTGGGACTGCGCGGGTCCTCAGCCCGACTATAGGGGCACATGGAGGAACGAAAGCCTGGGCCCTAGGGCAGGGGCACGGACAGCCCCAGGGAGAGGCTCCAGCCTCAGGGCTTGCAAGCACCACCATCTTCCCCTCCCGCACTGTGCCAGTCCTGCCAGGCCACCAGCACAAGGGACTTACTTGGCTGAAGCCACTGCCCACAGGGAGGCCCCCACTAGGGACGAAGCTCCTGACACACATGATTTCCCCTCGTCTTTGCATATGAGAAATGGGGGCTCCTTCCTGCAGCTTGTGTTTCCTGAGCCCCACGGTGTGGAGGCACTGGGCAGACATCCACAGGCAGCCCTTAGGGACAATAACTGAGAATGACACAGGTACTTTATTGCAGTGCTGCCTCTGGGGCTCAGAGACCAGGAGTCGACACCCCAAGGCTGCACAGCTGGCACCTTGCGGAGCCCAGCTTGGCCTCCACATCCCCCCCGCCTGTCCACCCTCCGCACTGTACAAGGCTGTGGCCAGCGGGAGCCCCGCCCAGCAGGCTGCAAGGATTCACATCCCAAATTCATTCGTAGGGAGAGACCCATGACCGGCCATGTGGCAGGGTGGGGCTGGGAGCAGAGGAGAGAGGATTCCAAAGGCGGGTCTACAATCAGTCGGCACTGGGCTCCCCGCAGGCTTGGGGCAAGGGGTTCCCAGGTGGGGACACAGGACTCTAGTTCTGCCAGAGTGAGGAGGAGGGTGCAGGCATGGCTGGGCCCTGCAGTGTGCCAGTCAGTACCGTCAACTGTGATGGATCAAGATGAAGATTCGCTGATAACACAACTTGTAGACATCCAGGGGGGACTTCAGGCATGACTGGATCCAGGCTTAAACAGTGGCGCTGGGACCTGGGTTCGCCATCTCTAGCTCCACCCTATAGAGGAGAGACACACAGACATGCAGACACACACGCATGTGCGCATAGAGCCAACAGAAAAGAAACCACAAGTCTCAGCGAAAGCCACTGTGCCATGATTGAGTCCTTGCCCACCTCTGAGCCAACCCCAGAGGCAGCGAGAAGCCGAGTGCTGATTGGTTGAGGCCTGGGCAGGGTGGGGCGGGGCCTCACCAGAACCCTTGGGACCAGGAAGGGAGAGAGGCTGCTCTCCCAAGGGTACTCCTGGACCTGAGTGCGCTCAGTTTATAGAAGAGTTCCCTAGATAGCACAGGGCCCTGCCTTAAGTACTTCCTGTGGTGAATTATCTCACCCATTCTTCACAGAGGGACCCTTTATTGTGCCTGCTTTAGAGATAAGGCAGCCAAGGCTCAGAGAGGTCAAGTAACTTTTCCAAGGTCACCCAGCTTATAAGTGGAGTAGGGGAAACTCACTCCAGGGCCTCTGTCACAACCATGACTCTCAAAACAACCAAAGCCTGCCCAGAGGCCCGGCTGGCTGGCACTGGGCTACCCTGCCGCCATCGTGTCCCTTCTACCAGCACAGGCAGTTGTCACTGAGGCCCCACCTGCCCTCTTCCTGGGCTGAGGGCGTCCATGCGGCCAGTGTGGGCCCTGTGGGCTGAGCGGTGCCCAGAGGGGTGGTGACAGGAAGCTGTGCACGGGTCGCGTCACCGCCCTACCTGGTCCCAGCTCAGGCCCGGGGCTCAGGGCCCCCTCACGTGGCAGCAATCCCTCATTACGTTAAACATGGTGGCAAATACACCCGACCCGCAGGCAGAAGCAATGGTGGACTTTGGTCGTCCGGTTGACCCACAACACGTGCGGCCAATACTTCATGGACCGCGTGCTAACTGCCCTGCTGTGCTGTACTCTGGCATTAACTAAAGACTGTCCTTTGGGTCTCCCACATTCCTGGACCTCTGACAAGCCCCTCGGGCCTTAGGCCTTGTGCACCAAGGACTAAACGGTCCTAGGATGTGACGAATTCATCCATCCATCCTGTGTTTACTGAGCACCTGCCTGTGCCAGGTGCCACCACGCAGAGAGCCCTTGGGGGGGAAGTGGCTGGGAGAGGCGCACAGGCCGCCCGCCTTTCTGGGGCAATGAGGGGAGGGTTCCTACAGCAAATGGTGTCTAAGAAGAGAGGTGAAAGCTGGGCCGGGCTGGTGCTGAGGTGGGAAAATATCCCAGCCAGAGGGAACAGCATGTGCAAAGACACGTGCAGTGTCCCAGGAGCACAGGGAGGCCGGGGAGGCTGAAGGGGGCGGGTCCGATGCCGGGAAGTGGACCCTGCTTTGGCCCGCTAGCTCTCTTCTGGGTCTTGCTCAGAACCAAGGTCAGGACCACAGCGAGGGGAGTAAGACGCCTCAGGTGCTGCGGTGCAGGGGCCCCCGGTGCGGGGCGGGCCCCTGGGTGCCGGGCGGGCCCCCTTAGCTTTTGCACCTGGGCGCCTCATTCGCCTCCCCCCAGGCCAGGACCTGCGTAGAACATAATGGAGCTCCCTGCTCACATGGAGCTTTGGAATTTGCCGTCAAGATTGGCAGCCCCTCCTCCACCCAGCCCCCTCCTCTCCTGAGAAAACCACGTGGGTTGTGGGTGGGGGCTGTGGCAGGATGCCAGTGGAATCGGAGGCGCCCGGGTGGGGGCCAGGCCCAGAGCAGTGGAGAATTAGGCAAATGCACAAACCTGTTACAGGCTCTTTTCCACCTTTGATTGGTGCAGGCTGAGGGACAG
This sequence comes from Lepilemur ruficaudatus, assembly GCA_963574885.1. NCBI lineage: Eukaryota > Metazoa > Chordata > Mammalia > Primates > Lepilemuridae > Lepilemur > Lepilemur ruficaudatus. The sequence goes on along the minus strand of CAUYRT010092874.1, from coordinate 18,790 downwards.
CCACCTGCAGGGCAGCCCCCTGCAGAGGGCGGGAGAGTAGTGGGGGCGGGTCTGCTTCCTCATCTGGAGCTGGGAGAGGCGGCTGTGCTTGGCGGCCAGTGGTGCATGGAAGGAAAGGGCAAAAGTGGCCCATGGCGGGCAGGGAGTTGGCTGCACAGCCCACCCCCTTCGGGTAGGTGCTTGTCAGCCACAGTGACACTCGTGGTCCCATCTCCTGACATCTGGGCATCATCTCAAGCTCTACAGACATGGAAACTGAGGCACACATGGGAAAGCAACTTGCAAGACGGAGAGCCAGCGGCCTGATCCCCTTTCTGTCACTGTGCCATGGAATCGCGCAACCTAGTCAGGGTGGTACTCTCATGCCCACCTGAGACTTGGGGAGCAGAAGGGTAGCACAGCCTAGGAGATGAGGGCCGATGACAGCCTGGCCCAGATCCCAGGCGGCCAAGCCCGGGCTGGCAACACCAACGTGCTGAGCCTCAGTTTCTCCTTTGATGATGCAAGTCAGTGACAGTACCCCCAGCACAGTTACTGAGGGCGCCTGGGAGGGGCTTTGAGGACCTCTGGTCTCTGCCCCTCTCTGTGCCGCCCCAACACGTGCACCAGCGCACCAATCTCACATTTGCCCCGTGGGCACCGTCCACGGCAGGACAAGGTCTGTCTGAGCCTGAAGGAGAAAGGCCAGGAGGGCTCACTGGGCCTCCATTTCTGCCACTGTGCCTACTGCCATCGACGGCGCGGGGCTCAGAGAGGCACCTGAATCCTGGGAGCTCACAGCCTAGCAGGGCTTGAGACAGGAGACCAAGCCTAGAAGCCGGCGTGTGGGGGCTGAGGCAGGCCTGTACACTAGGGGTTCTGGGCATCACGGGAGGGCTTTTCAAGTAGAGTCTTGCAGGACAAGTAGGAGCCTGTTGTTTGCTCTTTTTACCGGTTCATGCCGCACCACCCTCTGGCTGTGTGGCTTTGGGCCTAGCATCCTCCCCTCGGTGACCTCAGGCTTCTCATTCATAGAGTGGAATGGAAAGTGCCTGTCCTGTTATTGGAATGACACAGTATGTAACCTTTTCAGATTGGGGTCTGAATGAGTCTAGAATGTTCCATGCTGTTGCTTTCAGAAAGGCTCATGGCTCTGGGGTGCTGGTTTCATGGCATAGGGAGACACCCTGTGCCCCTTAACACACTCCGGCCTCCTCCACCAGCTCTTCTCTGAGCTCACAAGTGCTCGTGTCTTCAGTAAGAAGCCTGCCTGCTTCGGGTCTGAATCCTGCCCTGCGCTAGCTAAGGAGATGACCTTGGACAAGCCATCATGCTCGCTGAGCCTTGGCTTCCTCATCTGTAAAAGGGGAATAAAAGACAGTGCTTACTCCCAGGGCGGTGCCAGATTTTGGTGAGACGGTGTGCCTGCCGCAGTGCCCTGCACACAGCAGAATCCATCGCCTCCCATTCTCCCACCTCGCACTGGGCACTGTGCTTGGTTACTTGAGTTATCCCTAAAACAACCCTGTAGCTAGATGTCCATTTTGCAGATGAAGAAACGGAGGCTCATTTGGGGCTGGGGCTCACCGCGAAGACCATGCACCTGACGTTGTCAGCAGGTGGTCCTCAACTCTGCCTGCACGCCAGCAGGACCGCAGAGCTTTCAGTGAATGCTGATGCGGTGAGCCCTGCCCCAGTCCTGTTGAGTCAGACTCTCAGGGGTGGGGTTGTGGGGCCTTGGCATCTTATTTTAAAAGCTCCACCCTGCCCCCATCCAGTGATTGCACTGCACAGCCAGGGCTGAGGACGCCAGTTCCACCGTGCTGCCTCCATCCCTCCCACCTTAGCAGCCCCCCACCCTGTCCTCTGTTTTTTGGGGGGAGTCCATCATTCTTTTCTTGAGAGCTTGGATGAAAGCTGCAAGCCTGAGTTTTCTCCAGTGTGACTTTTTCAGCCCTCTGGGCACGCTTTTGAGGGCAACAACTCATTTCAGACAGGCCCTCGCTGCTCAGAGTGGGTGATGGAGTTGGGCACACATGTTGTACCGTGTTAATGGGAAGGATTCAAACCCTGATCAAGGTACCCAGGATCTGGGGGCTTGACAAGGCCCTGCCGAAGGCAATAGCTCTGCTAGTCCTCGATAGACACAACTCACTGTAAGAAAGCCAAGGTGGGCTGTCCACCACGGTGCCAGCTCCAGCTAAACATGTCTGCGTGTGGGTACGGATGGGAGACCACCTCCCTTAGAGGGGCTATAAACCACGGTGGCATGCTCGTGCCAGCTCGTGCCAGCTCAGGAGAGACAACTGTTAAGTTTTCAGAATTTTGGAAGCTGGTTCTCAAACACAGATGCTATTAAAAATTAAATTACATAAACTTGCAATCACATTATATTTAAAACACAGGCAGTATATACTCAAAACTCATCCCCTTCTAATAATCTTACACTTTACTATTATTTATGCTCTCGCGGTTACTTGCGTGTGTGGTGTCTGGGTGGCGGTGAGACTATGTGCTGGTGTGCTCGGGCACCTCCCTCAACTTTGCCTTTGCTGATGTCATGTGGCTTGACATTGGCCGAAGTGGAAGTATTCATACTCCGGAAATTGGCAAACGCTATAAATTAAAGGTCTCCCACCCCCAGCGCCAAGCCAGTTGTGAAATTTAGTTTTGTATTTTCTTTTTCTTTTTTACATGGACTTTATTTTTTAGAGCAGTTTTAGATCCACAGCAAAATCGAGCAGAAAGCACAGAGATTTCCCTTATACCTCCTGTCCCCAACCCCTATAGCGTCCCTACTGTCAACATCCCCACCAGAGGGTCCCTTTGTCACAGTCCATGAGCCTACATGGACACATCGTTCTCTCCGGAGTCCCCAGTGCACGACAGGCTCACTCGCGGTCTTGTGCGTTCTGTGGGTTTGGACAAGTGCGTGATGACACGTGTCCACCGTTACAGTGCCACGCAGGGCAGTGTCACGGCCCTGAGCATCCTCTGTGCCCCTCTGTTCATCCCTCCCTCCCCTGACTCCTGACAGCCACTGATCTCTTTACTGTCTGCGTAGTTTTGCCTTTTCCAACGTCATACGGTGGGAATTACACAGTCTGCAGCCTTTTCAGATTGAGGTTACTCCGTGTCATTTCATGACTTGTTAGTTCACTTCTTTTCAGCACTGAATAATATTCCATTGTCTGGGTGTACCACAGTTTGTTTATCCATCTTCCTACTAAAGGACATCTTGGTTGCTTCCAAGTTCTGGCGATCATGAACAAAGCCGCTATAAACATCCGTGTGCAGGGTTTGTGTGGAAGTGGTTTTCAGCTCCTTTGGGTAAATACCAAGAAGCACAATTGCTGGATTGTATGGTAAGAGTATGTTTAGTTATGTAAGGAACTGCCAAACTGTCTTCCCCAGTGGCTGTGCCATTTTGCATTCGTACCAGCAGCGAAGGAAGGTTCCTGCTGCCCCACACCCTCATCAGCAGCTGGTGTCAGCGTCTGGATTTCGGCCGTCGCAATGGGTGTGAGTGGCACCTCACTCTTGTTTTAATTTGCATTTCCCTAGTGACATATGCGCGAAGCATCTTTTCATAGCTCATTTGACGTCTGTATATCTTCTTTGGTGAGGTGCCTGCTCAGGTCTTTTGTCCATTTATAAATCAGTTGGTTTATAATTTAATTTTATAAAAATATTTTCTCATGGTAGATAGTCTTTTAAAAAGAATAAATTGTTCTCTCGTGGCAAAGCTTGCCTTGCCGTAATTACAATTGCCTTGCCAGCAATATGGCATTTATGCGTAGGAGGTAGAATCCTGTCCCTATTGTAAATACGTTGAGAGAGGTTCGATCATTTTCCTGCCACCACTGAGGCCCTGGACAGGGTTTGCCTCCTGGCAATGCCAGATTGCAGTTCGTTTATTTCCTTTAAGAGTGGAGCTGAACACAGTTATCTTCAAATATACTTCTATGACCTATGTGAGCTTCCCAAAATGAACCTGCAGGGGGACAAGAGGTAGTGAGATGGTGGCACAGGTAATATGATTTGCTGTGTCCCTTGAGGTGGGAAGAGCCCCCAGTGGGGAGTGAAGGCTGTGTCCCACTATGGCTCTTTCTGGAACTTTTCCTGGGCTGGTGGCAGGTACAGCTAATCAACCAGAGCTCCTTGAAATCCTCCTTAAGGCAGTGTTCCAAGCAGCCACTGGCAGTCGGAAGTGGCAGGGGGTGACACCGTGAGCCAGTCCTGGTCTGAGCCCTCTCTACAGCCCCTCTGACTCGGACTTTCTGTGTGGGCTGCTGCCTGGGGAGGAGGCAACAGCAGACTCACCCCCTGCTCGGCAGGGAGGCAGTGTGGGCTCAGTGTTTAGGAGCTGGGGTGCTGGAGTTTGGAGCATCAGGGTGAGTCCCAGCTCTTCCACTAACTGGCTGTGTGACCTTAGAGAAGTTACTAGACCTCTCAGATCCTGTCTCCTCCTCTGTATGAAGTGCTTATTGATGATACCTGCTTCCTAGGGTTGCAGGTGTGAGGATTCCTTGAAGTCGTGTGTGTGTGTGTGTGTGTGCACGTGTCTGTGTGTAAAGTGCCTAGCACATAGGGGGCTCCCTTGAGGAGCCACTAGTGGAGCCCCATTCAGAGTAGTCGTGGTAACCGCCTTGGTGTCTGCACACGACCCTAGTGGTCCAATGAAGACCTCATGGCTGGGCCAGGCCACCAGCCCCTGGCGGTTCACCAGCCCACCACACCACCCTCCACCGGCCTGCAGCTTCCAGATAGAAGGGGCGCACCATGGAGGAGGAATGGAGTATGCTGCGGGCTGGCTCAAAGAGGGCTGGGGGCAGGGTCACAGCACCCACTCAACACCCCACAGACAAGTGATGGGGCCTGGCCAGGGCCAGGGCCTCGTGAAGATCCAGGGTCCTTCTGAAGTTCTAGGACTCCCTCCTCCACCCCTAGCCCAGTATGGACAGGACACCTGCAATCAGCAGCCCCTCCAGAGGTGTCTGACTAAGAGGGACAGGGAGGGGGGCCAGGGGGCGGAGGGAACGTGAAGGGGCTGGAGTCCTGTGACCAGAAATCGCCACAAGCTCTGGTGGTACTAGAGGAAACTGGCTTCAGAGAAGCAGGCTGTGAAGTGGCCCATGCCTGGGAGCGTAGGCGTCCGTCCAAACTCCCTGTCACTTGCTCCACTTGACCAATTTGCTTGTTGGGTTTGGTTTTCCACACCCCAGAGCCTTGTTTTGTTTACCCCCGGCTGAGCCTGCCTAGGAGGAGCTCAGTCCTAGGATGGCAGGACTGATAGCTGCCTGCTCTTCCTGGACCCCCTGCCATTCTCCAAGCCCTGAATCCTGGGGGGGCGGGGCCCACCAGCCAGGACCTTTAACCTGAGACTTGGTGGGAAAGGAAAAAGGGCTCTGTCCCTGCCGAGTTCAGAGGCCTGGGCACGTTTGCCACGGCCACTGTGGAGCTTATTACCTTCAGGCTGGAAACTTTTAAAAAGTGTGGTTTTGTTCTAAAATCCAGAATTTCTAACAGCCTGAGTTAACACTCCCCCCTGCCCCCGCCCCAGTGAATTGCGAGAGTATTAATGGGAAAGTTCTCAACAGAACTTCTGCTCTGTCGTGTAAGCAGCTCAGGGTGAGAGTGACACTTTGATGTGGCCATTTCCTTATAAAGCCCCCTCTGAGGAAGAGGGAGGGTAAAGTTTAATCTAGAGCCAACAAATTACTTGCAATTTGCAAGGGCACATGCTTAGCCCATAGGTGGGGGCCAAAGGCCCTGGCGGGGGAAAGACAGAGAGAAAGAGAGAGAACCCACCTCCACTGACCAACCCACTTTAGGTGGCTGATTCATTATCACTTAATCTAGCATGGGGGACTGTCCCTAAAGATCACAGCCCCCTTTTCAAAAATAAAGCAAACATACATCCTTGAATAACAGAAAGGCGTTTCGGAATCAGAGATCTCTCTCCGGAACAAGAGTGGTCCTGGAGTGTGCCCTCTGTTCCCGGTTCGCTATGCGACGGAATCCGGACGAGTAGCCACCTTGCAGCCTTGCCAAGGGAAGGAGTGGCGCCAACTTCTGGAGCGTCCCCACAAAGCCTCACTTCCCCAGGAGTTTGGGTCAGAGGACCTCCGCTAAGGGATCAGGGCTGCAGCTGCGGAGGGGGTCCTGAGAAAGGGCCGGCCGGGGAGGGCACCCCCCCACCCCCCTTCGGGCAACTTGAGGCAGCTGGGGTCCCAGTGCGCTGCCCTGGACGCTGAGGACGGGTGCAGCAGGGGTTCTCCGGGGGGCTGGGGAGGGAGGTCAATCGCCCCCGTCACACAGCGAGAAAGCGCAGAGCGGGGCATCGAGCTGGGGTCGGCGCTGGGCACGTGGGAACTGCCTCTGCTACTTGCTGGGGGCCGGAGTCCCCGAGTGCCGGGGACTCGCTGCCGCTGCCGGATGGGAGCTGGTCCCCGCCCGGGATCTGGCGGGCCTGGGAGCGGGGGTGGAGAGGGAGGTGTCTGCGCTGGAGGGAAGCGGAGCGGCTGGGCGGCGGCGGGCGCGGGCCGCGCGGGGCTGGGCGCGCCGATCTATTAACGTCTGTGTGTCTGGGCCGCGGGGCTGCGGCGAGGCAGGCGCCAGGGGCTCGCCTGGAACCAGATGTGCCGCGGCGCCGCTCTGGCCGCCACCGGCGCGGCGCGCTCGCACGCACGGGCTGGCGCGCACATGGCCGGGCGGGGCGGAGGCGGCTGTCGCGCTGGCCCCGGCACCCCCTGGACTCCGGGCCGACCCCAGACCCTCGCGCGCGGCACAGCGACCCCCGCCGGCCCCGCGCCCACTGCGCCCCGCCCGGCGGGAAAGCAACCCCCGGGACCTGGGCTCCGCGGGTGGGGTCCGCCTCGCCCGCTGATGCTGTCCCTGGGGAGGGAAGGGTGGCTTCTCAGAAAGCTCCGCCCTGTGCTAGCGCCCCACCACCACCACCACCGGCGCTGGGGACTCTTCCCCGCCCCCCAAAGTTTATTTTCCTAAGTTTGTGCGGAAGATTTTTCAAAGTTCTGAGTCAGAGCTTCCCCTAAGATGAGGCGTTTGGGCCATACTGAGAAATGCCAAAATTGGGGGTGGCGGAGAGGAAATGTGGGGGTTGGAGGCTTTTAAGCGCAGGGATCCGGAAGGGGCTTTTCACCCACGCGGTAAGTACAAGGGTTTCATTGAGGCCTGTCCTAGCTTCGCACCAACTCTGCGGCCACCGCAGGATGGTCCTCAGCCCTGGCTGTGTGTCAGCCCCCCAGCCCCTCCTAGGCATCCCTGGGGCGCTCTGCGCTTCCAGACCAATGAATAGCGCCCTGGCCTGGGGGTGACCACTCCTAGCAGGGGAGACTAAGAAGAAGCCCCTGGGGGTTGGATGGGGAGAGGGCACTTAGGTCCCACCTCTACGGAGGCCACATTGAGAGCCAAGAGGAGGCGCAGGACAGGGCGGTGGCGCCGCCAGGCCAGCCCCGTCTGGCGGCAGAGGAGACCGCCTCACCCAGCGCCTCGGGGCTGCAGAGTTCCCCTGGGTCTGCAGTCTTCCTCAGCTCGGGAGAACAGTGTTTCGTAGAAAATACTCGGCAAGAGCGGGTCCTCCCAGCCATGCCAGCCTGCCTTGTTCCGGAAAAGGGGCACTGGAATGCTGGGTGGGGGAAGGGGCGTGTCAGCGCCATAGCAGTCCCCCCTTAGGTGCGTGTGGGGTGGAGGTGTCCTCACATCGCTGCCATCGCATCCGTCCGGCCCATGTCGCTCAGAGTCCGAGGCTCAGAGAGGAGCAGTAACAGACTGAAGGTGACAGAGCTGGGAAGTAGAGGAGGAGGGATTCCCACCCAGGCTGTTAGACTGTGGAGAGCAAACCTTGCCTTGGGCTCGGGGTCTGATATTCTTGGATGCTCAAGAAACAAGGTGGTTTGTTCCTAAACTTTAGGAAGTAGAGGGAGAGTCCTGGGCCTAGTTGGAGGGGCACTGGGAAAGCCAGGGCCTGCCTCTCTGGTCCAGGCCATGCCTTCCCTCCCAGGGCAGGCTCAGGGGCTCCTCCCCTGCAGGAAGGAGGCCGCTCCTGTTCCTCTGACCCTGAGCACCAGCAAAGCCAGGCTGAAGCCTTTCCCTTTGGGAGGGATTTCTCTGGCTCATGCTGTGGCCCCTAAATTTAAGAAAAATCAATCAATCAACTAGTTTCTGTGGATAGGAGGATCTGGAAGGTGGGAAGGGCTTGTAACAGTTCATAGTGCGTAGAAGTCGTCATGTGTTTGGGTGGGCAGAGAATTGAGGTCACCTCCCCATTGGGACCCAAATTCCATTCATTCACTCACTCACATATTCTCTCAAGTATTTATTGAGGACCTACTATGTGCCAGCACAGAACAAAGAAGATCCACTCTGTGGCTGTGGCCCGGCTTCCCACCTGGTGCAGAAGGCATCTAGGAAGGGTGAGATCTTTCCTCTGACAGCCTCCACTTTGTGCATGTATGAACACCAGGTCTGGGGAGGAGGCGTCCCGAGGAGAGAGAGGTTGGTCTCTGAGGCGCTGACAGCAGCTGTTTAGGAGCAAGACTTCCATGTCCAGACATTCGGTTGCTTCTGCCTCTCGGCAGCCTAAGTCTGTACTCAGCAATTACAAACGCTGAGGTTTAGAGAGGTTAAGTAACTTGCCCAAAGGTTGCACAGCCAATATATGGCAAGTGTGGGATTAGGTCACATACCCATTTGACTCCAGATAAACATACTCATGGCTAATGTGATTTTTCACTTACTGTGTCTCAGGCGCTGTTTTAAAAACTTCTCATGTTATTAACTCATTTACTTCTTACAACAACCCTACGAGGGCGATAGTGTCGTTACCCCCATTTTCTAGGTGGGAAGACCGAAGCACAGAGGGGTTGCAACTTACTCAGGGTCTCTCAGCAGGGAAGCTGGGGTGTGAACCTGGGAAGCCGCCCTCCAGAGTCCAGCTCGTAGCACAGGGCGAATCACCGTTCGTGCTTTTGTGGGCTGGCCTGTTCTGAGAGACTTGGTGAGAAGGATCCTGCTAGAGAGGAGAGTCCTGCTGGAAGAGATGCTGCAGCAGTCAGGGTTTGGAAACCCAGCCGACAGACAAAGAAATGGGACATTTTTCACAGTGTTTGCGGTAGAGGAAAATTGGGAGGAACTTAAACGTCCAATAAGAGGGGAATGACTGCGTAAGCAATTTCGGCATCCCCACGTGGTGAAGGGATGTAGCTGTTCACTAATCGTGAGGAAGGAGATAAGAAATAGGGCAAAAGGTTTGGGGCAGAGATTGAGTGACCATCAGTGACCACATGCCCGCCCTGCTCGGAGCCACTCCCAGCGAGAAGCACCCTACTGCATCATCACACTGACTCTACTCCATTCGATGCGAGGTAATAGAAGTCACCAGCACAACAGCTAATGTTACTTGAGCACTAACTGGGTGCCAGGTGTTGTCCAAGCAGTGTAGGCACTGCTGACCCATTTATAGTGAGGAAACTGAGGCTCAAAAAGGTGAGGCATCTTGCTCACGGAGCTCACAGAGCTGGCATGTAAAGCCAGGACTTGAATGTAGCTATTTCCAGGAAAGTGGGATGTGTTGGGCAGATTGTCCACTGCATAACTGTAGAGAGAAGCAGTCATACTTCTGCAGTGCACAACCTGTGCAACCATACACAGTGTCCCTGGGTGTGTCTGATCTTAATCCTGGACTCTTAATCCATGCTCCATTCAAAAAAGAAAATGATATTCATGCACACTGTAAGTGGAGTCATGTGATAGCTGGATATGTGTAAACATGGGACAGAAAGGATGCAAAAAATTAAGTAGGTATGCTGGCATGGTAGGATTTATAGGAGATTTTTCTCTTTTCAAATGTTCTGCAATGCTGGTTTTTGTTGTTGTCATTGTTTCCCCTCCTTTTAAAAAAAAAGGAAAGAAGAAAAATTAGAATATCTAGAGCAGCTCTACCCGATAGAACTTTCTGTAATAATGGAAATGTTCCACATCTGTGGTGCTCAGTATGGCAGCCACTGGCCACATGTGGCTGTTGAGGCCTTGAAGTGTGGCTAGTGGGACTGAGGAATGGAATTTGTCTTTTTAGTTCATTTTAATCAGTGAAAATTCGAGCTGAGATGGCTGCGTGCAGCTAGTAGCTGCCGTATCAGACAGAGCGGCGGATCAGCGTCTTTCATTTTGAGCCATGCCACTCCCAGATGGCGGCTCTGAAGGTTGTGCTTCCTAAACTTGTAGGTGAGAAAGAATTTTGCAGATTTCCAGTTGGTCCTTCAGGACAGGAATGTCCCTTTTTAATAAGCCACCCAGGGAATTCCCAGGCAAATTGTCAATGGACACCCCTGTGAGAACTTCAGAAGATCTGGTATCTGCCCTTCCACTGGGGGGCCTCCAGTATGGCAAGGGGGGCAAGGCTGCTCCCAGAGTCGTGGCTGAAGGTGCTGGAAATGCTGCCTTCAGATGTTAGCGAGATGGTCTTGGAAAGACAGTCCCCAGGTGCCGCCCCTCAAAGTATAAGCCCAGCATACTGGGGGACTCACAGGGAAAGGGATTAGGACTCGCCGCGAGGCCGACTGTTATAGAGTCAGGGCTGGCTGTCGTGCAAGGATGTGATTGGGAACACGGCAGAGATGGCAGAGATGGCTCTTCGCCCAGGCGCTGCATGCATGCCCCGCTGGTGAGGCTGTCCTGGGCCCCACAACAGCCAGCGGGGTGCCCGGTGGAGGCTGGGACGCAGACAGGTACCTACCAGACACACAGCAGGGGAGCCTGGCGGGTGATGTGGGCAGAGTGCTCAGGTTTGCTCAGGTCGAGAGCGGTGGCCAGCTGAGCCACAGAAGTCGGAACAGTCTCCTTACCTGGCCAGCAGCACTCACCCTGAGTTCCCAGCAGGTGCTGCCTGCCCACCTTGGGAGGAGAGGGGAGCCCGCACTGGGCCCTTGGCAGCAGCCTCACCCTGGTCTGGAAATGGTTAACTTCTCCAAGGGCAGCTTTTGTCCAGCCACTTTGGGGACAGACAGAGTGGACATAAATCACCGCCCCGTCACTGCCCGGCTGGTGACCTGGGTTAGGTACTTTGCTTTCCCGAATCTCATTGTCTCTAACCGTGAACGAGGCTTAGTAACAGTAGCATCTGCGTTGAGAAGGCAGGGCTTCATAACCCAGCGCCGGCACCTAACAAAAGTTAGTAAATGGAAACCAAAAAAACAAAAGGGTGGGCAAGTCCTGCTCGCCTTACCAGGCCCACGCTGCAGCGAGGAACGTCGCAGAAACACTCGAGATCGCCCTTGGAGCTTCACCCAGCGAGCTCAGACTCACATTTTCCAGCATGCCCAGAACTCACAAATGGCTCATAAAAACCTCCAGTGGGGCTTTACGTGCAGCCTCTCTGGGAGCAGCGGCGCCCAGAGCCCGATCTCGGCAGGTCCCGCTAGCCTCGGGGGAGGGAACTGTGGGCACTGCCTCTGTCTGGGCTGCTCTCCTGGGGGGCTGGCCAGGGGACCCCAAGACAGGCAGGGGCAGAGGGGCAGGTTCTTCCGGGGCAAAAGAACTGATTTTCCAACAAACTGATTTTTTTCTTTTTTTTCTTTTCTTTTTTTTTTTGAGACAGAGTCTCACTCTGTTGCCCGGGCTAGAGTGCCGTGGCATCAGCCTAGCTCACAGCAACCTCAAACTCCTGGGCTCAGGCGATCCTCCTGCCTTAGCCGCCCGAGTAGCTGGGACTACAGGCATGCACCACCATGCCCAGCTAATTTTTTCTATATATTTTTAGTTGTCCAATTAATTTCTTTCTATGTATATTAGAGACAGGGTCTCGCTCTTGCTCAGGGTGGTCTCCAACTCCTGAGCTCAAGCAATCCTCCCGCCTCGGCCTGCCAGAGTGCTAGGATCAAGCTGACTCTTTAGGGTGGGGTCTGTGGACAAGATTCAAAGTCACATATGAGCTTTTCTGTGCACCTGTGTTTTTCTGGGGAAGGGTCCACAGAGTTCCTCGAAGTCCTCAAGGAGCTGGTGGTTGACATGGGAAGAAGCAAAGAGCCAGGCCAGGTTTCATGTGGGACAGAGAACGGTGGGGACGACAGTCATCTTTGAAGCACCACCGCGTTTACATGTTCTTGGGCCAACACTGGGCTGTCCCATCCTCGCTGGGCCACCTGAGAGGGAGGTATAGATGCTGTCCTTGTCCCAGTGTACAAATGGTGAAACTGAGGGCCCAAGAGGGGAAATCCCTTGACTAAGGACACTCAGGGAGCAATTTTTCCCGTTCTCAGATGCTCCGGGAAAGCAGGCATGTGCCGTCTGGGTGGGCTGCTGGGTGCCCCCAGTCCAGTTGCTGGGTCAGGATAAGCTCTTCCGCATCCTCCCAGGAAGCCCAGGAACAGAAATGGGAGCAGACAGGGCAAAGTGTGTGTCCTCAGGCATCAGACCTCAGTGGACAGAACTTGGGATCCCACTGCATTGCTGTGAGCCCATGGCTAAGTCACTGCCCCTCTCCCATCTGCAAAACGAGGGGCTTTGACAGATGACCTCTAAGGTCCCCTGAGGCTCTGAGTCTTCGAGAGGGCAAGAATAGCAGGTGTGAGACCCCAGGGCTGTTTGCAGGTCTGTTTCAGAACGTCTCTGTGCCGGGCCCTCAGCCCTCGCCCCGACTTCTCAGCGGGCTGTAGGCTTTGGGGGAACCAGGAGCTCTTAAATGGCAGAGAAAAACCCACACTGGGTCCTTAGCAGAAAACTTCACCCTGGTCTGAAAATGGTTAACGAGGGCAGCTTTCCTCCAGATACCAGCCCCTTATTAAAATGTAGGCTTTACAATAAATTTGGCATTTGGCCATCAACTTCAGATTAAAACCAGACGGGACAGACACTAACCCCCTTCTTAGACCAAGTTTTGAGCAGTGGGCTGCTCCTCTTTCCCCTGGAAGACCGACGCCCCGACTCTCACCCACCCCTGCATCCCCACTCCAGCAGGTACGCTGCTCTTTGGAGCTTGGTGTTGGGGTCTCAGGACTAGAGGAGACTGGGCTGAACACAAGTGCGACCAGAGGCACCTGGGACTTTGAACCCTGGCTCCTGGTGCACTGGGGGCTCCGGGGGAGGCTGCCACTATGCCGCGCCGGGAGCCAGAGCCTTGGAGGCGGTCAGCTGGAGCACCCTCTGCCCTCCTGGCCCCTTGATGTGCCTGAGACCGGGAGCAAGTGTTCTCTGCCTGGCTGCCTTGTCCCTGCTCCCCCCTATCTCTCAAGGCCTCAGAAGGACCTTGGGTCTCGCCTGTCCCCACCTCTGGCTATGGCAGCGCCACGTGGGGACATTCTGTGCGAGAACCACGCCTCCTGCCTGCCCCCTTACTGAAGTTTCCCCAAAAACCCTGACCCAGAGCTGGCCTGGGGCCTCTCGGCAGGGCTGGGCAGGGTATCTGTGCCTGGCCCGCTTCCCCCTCACTCCCTGCCACCCCCTGCCCGCGGCAGTTTGAGCACGGGCGACTCGGGGTCTGCTGTGCTCGCTGCTCTCTGCCCATCCCAGTGTTTTTCTCTGTGCCCCCCTTTGCTCTGTGTTCTTTTAAATAACCTTATCGAGACGTCGCTCACATACCACACAATTCACTCACTCACGGTGTACAGTCCAGTGATTTTTAGTCTATTCAGCTGTGCGACCACCAGCTCGGTCCATTTCAGAACATTTTCACACCCCAACGAGGAACCCTGCACCTTTTGGCTGTCACTCTCCAGTCCCCCTTCCCCTCCCCTCAGCGCTGGCAGCCACCAGTCTACTTTCTGTCTCTGTGGACTGGCCTATTCTGGGCATTTCATGTAAATGAAGTCATACGCTCTGCAGCCCTCTCGGCTGGCTTCCTGCACTGAGCAAAATGTTCTCAAGGTTGGTCCACAGTGTGGCACGCACACGCACTTTGTTCCTTTTTGTTGCCCAGTGATACTCCACTGTACAGACAGACCACATTTTATTATCATCTATTTACATAACAGTTGAAGGGCATTTGGGTCGCTTTCACTCTGGGCGATCACTACTGATGCTCCTGTGTACGTTGTGTACAAGATGCTGCGCGGACAAGTTTCCTTCCTCTTGGGTCTGCACCCGGGAGTGGAACTGTCCCGTGGCAGCTCTGTGTTTGACCTCGCGAGGAAGCGCCAGGCCGTTTCCAAAGCAGCTGCACCATTTTGCATCCGTGGCAGCGGTGTGAGGGTTCCAGTTCCCGCACCTTCGCCTGCCTGTGACCCCGGCCGCCCATGGGTCCAAGTGGCATCTCACTGTGGTTTGGGTTTGCGTTTCCCTGATGCCGACGGCGCCCAGCATCTTTTCACGTGCTTACTGGTCATTTGCGTATTTTCTTTGAAGAAATGTCTGTTCAGATCCTTTTCTCATTTTTCACCTGGGTTATTTGTCTTTTTATTCTGGAGTTGTAAGCGTCCTTCGGACCTTCCGGATACCAGCCCCTTACCGAGTGCGGGATGGGCAGGTGTTCCGCTGCTGCCTTTCGCGCCTCAGTGGTGCTCACAAGAGCTTTGAACTTTGATGGAGTCCAGTTTGTCTTTTCTCCTCTAGCTACTTGTGCTTTTGTTGTCACGTGTGAGAACCACCGTCTGGCCTTTTGAAGACAAAGGGAACTAGCTCTGGAAGTCGAGACTTCCCATCCTTCCCCGGAGTGAGGCATTCCTTCGTTTCCATAATCATTCTGAAGCCAAACTTCTCACCCAGGCCTGGGGACACAGCGGTGACAAGGGAAACCCAGTCCCTGCCTCTCTGGAGCTTGGAGTTGAATGGGGCAGACAGGTGTGAGGCAGAGGCCAAAACGCGGGACTTTCTGTTTCGGGTCATTACAGAGCGCAGGGAGGGAGAGGGCCCAGGCCGCGGCGAGGCAGCAGCGCTGGGCCGGGGGCTGGGAAGCCTCTCAGGGCGCGTGGGGGCTGAGGACAAAGGCTGGGTGGCGTTAGCCAGGCCGAGGTGCGGTGGGACAGGGAGGCGCGCTCCGGAGGAGGGGACAGCGTGTGGGAAGGAGCTTGAGGTGGGAAGGAGCTTCTGCTGCCTGCCAGGGGCACCCCGTCTACTAGGGTATCTGGAGGGCCTGGTGGCCCCAAGGAAACGTGTGCAGCATGTCATGTGTTTAGGGGAGAGGCTCCAGACCCCAGAGAGACCCAGATGTGCAGCAGCTGCCTCCAGGTGAGGCTCTGCTGAGGTTCCTAGGGGATGTGGGAAGCCTCCCCCAGCCTCCTATGAACTCCAGAGTCATCCCAAGCCTGCTGAGGCCTCCTTGTAGCCACACACTGGTCACCAGCCTCTGGGCTGGGGGTGGGGGAGGGTAGTCCCAGGCTGGGTGGCCCATGCCTCTGGGCTCTCACACGCTATGTCAAGGCCTGGCGAGGCCACGAGATGGGCGGTGGGACCCCCAGGGGACCTCTCTGACCCCGAGGGCCCCACTGCCTCTTCCCGCCTTGCCTTCCTTCCTGAGATGTGTTTCTCCTTCCCTCGGCTGGCAGCTATAAAAATGTGTCGGCATTTTGGGTTTTTGTTCAAAATTAATGAGGTGAAACATCCTTAAAAGTGTGGCAGGGCCGTGGCTGGCGGTGGCTGGTGGTAGCCGGCCTGCACCTCCCTCCCAGTCCCCAGCCCCTTTCTCGGGCCCTGAGGATGTGTTCCCACCGTGACTCAGCAGTGGCCAGCCCTTTATGGCTTCCTGAGGAGGAACCTAGACCCCCGGCGGGAGGGCAGGCTCCACAGGCTTCCCCTTCCCATGCACGGCCGATGCCCCCCACTCACTCACTCTTTCAACACTCTGCCTTTATGGAGTGCTCACCTGTGCCAGGCCCTGCAGTGGGTTCCAAGGTAACAAAAAATAGTAAGTTCAAGTCCTTGCTGGACCAATGGCCCCACACTCACCCTACGGTGTGACAGGCCTACAACGGGAGAAGTGTAGAAGTCTTTGGGAGCATAATCCTGGGGGTCCAAGATGGCTTCCTGGAGGAGGTGGCATATCTGCTGAGACCTGAAGGTGAGCTAGGGAGGGAGAGAGGAGAGATTCACAGCTCAGGAGAGGTTGCAAGCTCAGGCAGGCGTCCACACGTGGGAGCGTGTGGCCTGTCCTATGTGAGCACTGATCCCAAGGAGGTCGTGAACACGGGACAGCAGCTGGGCAGCCCTGAGACCACTGGAGGCCGCCAGCGCTGGCTCCACCTTCTGGGGTGGCCTGGGTGACCCCAGCCAGCAGTGGGCTCCAGGGATGTGAAGGTGGACGTCTGCCCGTATAAATCTCAGCAGAGGACCTGGGCCCTGCCTGCCTTATCCCTGGTCTCCGAGTGTTTGGGGCTGAGGCTAGCGTGGGCTGGGATGGAAACCAGCTCTCAGGCCCCTTGTTTAGAATGCAGGCTGGGGCGGGGCTGGAACGCCCTGGAAGCCCAGCCACCTTCTCCAGGGACCTTGTTTCCTCTTCTCCTTTCTCCTCCCTTCCCTCCTGCCTTCAAACATTGCTGAGCCCAGCTCTGTGCCGGGCTTGACCGAGTCCCCTGCCTCACAGGGGACTCCAGCGCATGCCCCAGCTCAGAAATACTTCTGTTGCCTCCAGCCTCCCTCCTTTTGGTTTCTCCATACGCCCTTAAGCCCTGGGGAGACCCTCAGAGTCCCACCACATGAGGACAAGGGAGGCTCCTGGGGCCGGCTGCCTGTGCCAAGGTGACTCGTGCAGCCACAAGGGGAGGTGGTTGAGACCCTGGACTATGTGCTGGTCTCCAAGTTCAAATCCCAGCTCTGGCCTTGGCTCGTGGCTTTGGCATGTTGCTCAACGCACCGTGCCTCAGTTTCCTCGTATGTAAAATCCAACCAGGAGCCGCCCACATAGGATCGTTACAGGGGCTCATCGCGGCAGCTGTTCAGGTGAGATTCCTGAGGCCAGGAGCCATTAACAGGTTCACCCACCCACGGCCACTCTGCTAATGAGCCAGACCCACTTGAAACCCAGGCCTGGGACCGTCCACCTCCATAACCACTAGGCTGCACCGCCTCCCATTGCTTACCGGAAGAGGTCCTCCCTGCCAGGGCACTTGTGTCCTCGTGGATGCGGTGGCAGCTGAGGATGTGGTTTCCAGAGTTCCCATCTGAACCCTTCTCCCAGGGGCCCTTGAAAGGAACCCAAATCTCTCCCAACGGACCTGGAGTGGGATGAGCCGCAGCCCTTCGGCCAGCCCACCTCCACTTCCTGCCCGGCCCTTCCCAGCTGCAAGTATTTCTGCAGCAACGAGGCTGCTCTGACGAAGGCCCCGTGTTAATGTGTTAAATCCACCTCAAGGTCCCAAGGACCCGTTGTTTGTTTTTGCGATCGTGTTGGCAGAGATCACATGGGGGGCGGGGGCTGCTGCTTATTTGGTCAGAATAAATGTTAATTAATAAAAGTTATTTATTTGGGTTGGAGCTTGCCGCAGCCCCGGGGTCAGGCGTAAACTGACTATTTGAAGCAAAAACAAACAGAGAGTGTCTCTCAACAGCTTGAGAAAGGCAGGAACGAAGAGGCTGAGTTTATTTGTCTTAGGAAGAATTTGCAGTTAATTCCCTCCAGACTATTTAGACCCTTAAATTACACAGAATAAGAAAAACTGCGGGCACAGGGGAGGGGCGTCAGGAACACTTGATCACTTGGCTGCGAGCAGGGTTTTTAAATGTCTTTGGCCCGCAGTCAGCCAAATAAATGGTATGTGTGAAATAATTTAATGGCAGAAAACTGTGCACCAGTCATTTTTTCATTGTAATGTAATCGGGAACGATGTAATTTTGGTTTTAAGGGTGAGAGCTTGAAACGCGCCTCCCCCATCCCAGTGTTTCTCTCTGCCGGGCCCAGCCCTCACAGCAGCGCCTGAGCAACCGGGTCGGATGGAGGCAGTTGCATGCTTTGTTTTCAGTCTCAGAGAAAAGCTGAACTTTTATTGAACAAAAGGAAACTTTGGATGCAGCCTCGCTTGGACGGCGCAGGCCCGGCGCCCGCTGGCCCGAGGCGAGGGTGCTGCGCAGAGGCGGGGACCCAGCGCCAATGGCCTGAGGCGTGGAGCATATTTATTTATTTTCTAAATGCTTGAAGCCCGAGCCTGGAGTCCCTGGAGGAATACACACGCCCACCACAACACATTGCTCAGGAGGTGATTCAGGAACTTGGGGTAACAGATATTCGGCACATCCGCTCAGAGGCAGAGGCCAGCGCAGCCCCCGGCTGAGGCCAAGGCTGTGGGTTCCAGTTCTGGTCCCCTGGAAGATGCTGCCTGAGTCCTTCTCCCCCTTGGCTGCTGTCCTCAGTCTCAGCCCACATTAGGGGCTGCAGACCCATCTTTTGACTGTAGGTTGGGCTGCAGGGGACTAAAGGACCAGGGAGAAGGGTCCCTGCCTTCAGATACGAAGCTGGTTGCACAAAAGCAATGATGCTAAGGTGAGGGGACATCTACGTAACAATTACTGTGCTCTTGGCACGGAGCTAAACTCAGCTCAGTGCAACTCACAGCACGTTGGCGTGTCCTTGAGCAAGCTGCCATCCCCAACGTCCCAGTGGTGAGGGCTTCCTTTGGAATAAAGGGGTACCCGGGGGCACCCTTCCCACGGCTGGGCTGGAGACAGGCATCTGGTGACGTGATGTGAGGCTGAAGGCCCCTCTAAGGACATCTCCATGACCCCACCTGTGGGCTCAGAGAGCTGGGACTGAGCCTGTGACAGACACCCTCTGTCACCAGGCCTAGGAGTGAGGCGGATGAGGGAAGAGACCCCCGTGGAGATGGGCTCACAGCCTTGGCTGGCCGAGCCTCTTGGCAGGCATGGATTC
>CAUYRT010092873.1:0-45170 GCA_963574885.1 Lepilemur ruficaudatus | reverse complement strand
TGGGACTATAGGCATGTGCTACCATGCCCGGCTAATTTTTTCTATATATTTTTAGTTGGCCAATTAATTTCTTTCTATTTTTAGTAGAGATGGG
The DNA here is from genome assembly GCA_963574885.1 of Lepilemur ruficaudatus. Taxonomy (NCBI): domain Eukaryota; kingdom Metazoa; phylum Chordata; class Mammalia; order Primates; family Lepilemuridae; genus Lepilemur; species Lepilemur ruficaudatus. Next base: position 45,076 of record CAUYRT010092873.1, on the reverse strand, counting down.
GTCTCGCTCTTGCTCAGGCTGGTTTTGAAATCCTGACCTTGAGCGATCCACCCGCCTCGGCCTCCCAAAGTGCTAGGATTACAGGCGTGAGCCACCTCGCCCGGCCTTAATGATAGCTATTGGAAATATTTTATGATTTAAAATGGTGTGTTTATTCTTTAATTCTTTCAACAAACATTTATTATTTAATATTTGCCAGATTGTTTTTATTAAGAGAACAGAAAAGACAATGAGAATCAAGATTAAATTTGAGTCATTCGATTTCCAAGTTCAGTTATTCTCCCCAAATACATATTTATTATGCCCACACTTGATTTGGGGACATCCGCAGGTGTGCCTATATTTGTCTCAGGTTGGGTGCTCCAGAAGCAGCACTTACAAGATGTTCTCCTGGATTCTCCTGCTACATATTAGCCATGTCCTGCAGTTCTTTCAGTGAATAATTCCTTTCTTCCTTTAGCCAGAGTTGTGCTGAGCTTTGACTCTAGCTATTCATCTTGGGGAGAAAGGAACGAGGGCAGATCTTGAGGAGGACATGGATTGCCTTGCGTAGCATCTGCCTAAGTCGCAGCCTCTGTGTAGCCTTCAGGCAGTGCAGTGGGGTCTACCATCCTCTAACGAGGGAGAATGTGTTGCTGCTACAAGCCCTCAAGGTCTCACTCCTTCCCTGATGGTGTAGGAGACTTGCTGGGGCTGTGAATTTAGTTTTATCTCAACTTCTGTACTCTTATAGTTAGGATTCAGGCCTGTTCTTCCACATGGTCTGTGGCTGCAAGAGAGGAAGGTCTCTGTAAACAGTACCCTGCAAGCCTTCTGATTTTCACATTTTGCCTTATGTGGCTAATTGGTTGAATTGAGCTTGTGATTTTGTCTCTCCAAAGCATCAATAACACTTAGCAACAACCAAACAAATCCCAGTCATTATAATTACTGTTTCTTCCATATTTCACAAAGGCCAAAGATACCACAGAACCTATTGCATCCCTTCAAGCTGCCATCCATTCCAAGTCACCACAGGTGAAATTCTTGGTAATTGCCACGCGGCGGGGTGCCAGAGGCCTTCAGTGCTCACTTAACACCAGAGAGGGAGTCCGTCTTGCCATCTGGCTGGATCGTGATCCAACTTCAGAATTGCATCCCAGGCACTGTTAGCTCCTCTTTTTTAAATTGTGGTGGGCTATGGGGTGAATAGACAGCGAGAAATTAGAGCCAGCTTGGCCTTGAAAGGAAGATAAGAAGTAGCGTGGTAGACAGAAGGGAGATAAAGAGTAGGGCTTGGAATTAGAACTAATTAGGATTATAACAGCCAGTAGAGAAGAGAGGGGGAGAATGCAAGGACCTGAGTTGGTGAGAGTAGCTGGAATAATTTATTGGACTGCTTTGTCTCCTGAGATTGGAGGGATGAAGAGAAAGAAACACAGCTAAGTTTGTTGGTGATAATGATATAAATAATAATAGCTAATATTTCTTGAGCCCTTACTGTATGCTGGGCACAGTTTTAAATGCATGCGAGGCAGAAATTAGTTTTCATTTAATAACATCAGAAGACTATTTTTAAACGTTTTCTACCGGGTCTTCAACATAATTCAGTACACTAAAATGGGAGAAAATAAGTGTTTAAAACATCATTTTCTTGCTATTAAGCTCCATTTCCTTCTGTACTTTTCTTAAAAGAGTTAGGGTTTATATTTTTCCTTTTTTATAACCAAAAATTAGAAAAAGCCACTCTCATAAAGTTCTTATTGTTTGAATCTTTTCTATCCACCATTATCCCTTTACTTTGAATTTAATGGGCAGGCCTAAAAATAAAAATTGTCTTGCGTATGGCACATCATGGAATGTGAATGAGGAGCTGAAAAAGAAAAACTTTTCTTTTTCACAAAGCATCTCGATTTGATGGCCCAGCAGGCGGCGATTTATTGCTGTAGTTGCGGCAGGGATCTTAAAAAAGGTGAGGCTTTGCCCTAAGCAAAAAGGGCAAAGTTAACAAGAAGCTATACAGTGTCTCACCACTGCAAATAAAGGTGGAAGTGTGCAAGAGATAATGTAATGGGACATGTGTAGTTTGAGATGTCTTTAGAGTATTCTGTTGTGAAGGAGACCAAGCACTATCTTGCTAATCCTTACATCCCTATGTAGCTCCTTTAACTAAAGCCTATCAGAAGCTCCCTATAATATATTCATGGAGGATTAGGTTATTAAGTATGAAATGTCTGATTTCCTTAAATACTAAGTTTGACTTGATATCTATGATGTTTCATGACAACATTTCTTGTTTTATTTTTATTGTGAAGGTGCATCCTGATTCTCTCAAACGTATGGTTTGGCTTGTGATAATCTTTCCAGTTTTTTTTTTAAGAGTAATTTTTGTGAGACCATGGATAAGTCAAAAATTCGTGTTATTTTCAAGTATGAGCTCTGTTGTGGAACCAATGCAGCACAGACAGCTAGAAATATTAATGAAGTGTTTGGGAAAGATGTGGTTAATGAATACTTAGTACATCCATAGTTTGCCATTCTGGTGATTTTATTAATCTTGAAAATGAGTCCTGTGGGAGATCTGAGACCAAGGTGGACAATGATGAGCTGAAAGCTGTAGTGGAAGTGAATCCATCTCAACCTACACATCAATTAGCAGCAAGGTTTGGCATTATTATTCCAACAATATTGGACCATTTGAAACAAATGGGCAAGGTAAAGAAGCTGGATAGATGGGTTCCACGTGCATTAAACGAGTGTCAGGAGAGAAATCGTCTTGAAGTTTGCCTTTCTTTGATGTTACGACATAAAGGTGAACCATTTCTACACCCTATTGTCATGTGTGATGAAAAATGGATTCTTTTTGACAATTGCAAGCATTTGGCACAATGGTTGGATAAAGATGAAGTGTTGAAACACAGTCCAAAACCGAATATTCATCAAAAAAAGCTAATGGTGTGTGTTTGGTGGTTCAGCACTGGTATTATACACTACAGCTTCATGAAACCTGGTCAATCAATTACAGCAGATGTCTACTGCAACCAACTGGATGAAATGATGAGGATGCTTGCTATTAAGCAGCTGAGATTGGTCAATAGAGACAGGCCAATCCTCTTGCAAGACAGTGTTTGACCACATGTTGCACAAACAATGCTGCTCACACTACAGAGGCTGGATTTGGAAACTCTCTGTCATCCACTATATTCACCAGACCTTGCACCAACTGACCATCACTCTTTTCAGGCTTTGGATTACTTCTTGCAAGGACAAATATTCAATTCTCAACAAACTGTGGAAAATGCATTTCATGATTTCATTGCCACCCACTCTCCAGGCTTTTTTGCTGCTGGCATAAACAAGCTACTGTTAGGGTGGCAAAGCTGTGTCAATAGTTTAGGCACATACTTTAATTGTACTGCTTCTTGTTTGACATATAATAAACCAAACTTTCGATTCAAAATTGGACACTTCATATTTAATGACCTAAATAATAATCTCATGATCGTTGAATTACTGCAAGTATGAAACTTTCTTAACTAATTAAAGCAACGATTATGAGTCAATTGTAAGGCTTTGCTCTCAATCGTACCAATAATATTATTGAGATGTTTTTGATTTTAAAATGATAGAGGCTTATAAACTTTCCCTGTATAAGTTATTTATTATTATTTTTTTAAATAAAGAGCAGTGGTGGCCATTTTTGGCCCATTAAGAAGAGATAGCCTAGCCCTAGGCAGTAGCACTTAACTTTAGGATAATTGAATTTATTTCAAGTTACTTTAAATGACAATTTAATAAAATAGAACCAGTGGGCCACTTATTGTCTTATTAATATCATTAATAATTTTCAAAATTTGTCCACATTTTGTACTAAAAACTTACCATAACTTAATATAAAGCTAGACAATTTTGAACCATGTCTGAGGAGGTTCAGTTACTTTCTTATAAGGTTGTTTCACCTGCAGGATTGATTCTAGGGATAGCATTAGAATTAGGTTTCAGTTTATTTCCCTTTGTTTAATCAATAGATGAAAGAACTGTATAAACAGTTATATAAGGGAAATAATTTAACATGATTTGAATTTGTATTCTCAAATCTATTGATTAACAGAACTAGAGCATGGGCTTTATGCTAGAAAGAACTTGTAAATCTGCTGGTAGGCATTTTTCTATAAAACAAGAACACCCACTAAAAGACTAAAGACCATAAAAAGAATTTAACAAAAAGATTTATTTCAAACTATGTGGTTTACTTTTAGCCAATCATCTAGAATCAATCAACTGGGATGCTACTTACGGATAAGCATTTAAAATTATCATTAGGCTATTTTCTTCTAATTTAATGGTTTGACCTTAGTACATGTAAGGTAGTTTTTAATGAGATGAATGATTGGGGAATGTATTAGTCAATACTCTCTTGGTTGCAAATGGCAAAAACCTACTTAAAATAGTTTAAGTAATCTCAGAATTATGGCAGCAATGAAGGTATTGTTGTGAATATCTCTAAATCCTCACATAAAAGTAGACAAATAAGCTAGATAGCAAAACTAAAAACCTGTTAAAATTATTTACCACAAAACTAGGAGACAAGCTATCCCCACAAACACCAAAGACAGTGAGGACAAACCACTTCACGCAGGACTGGCAGTGTCAATATCTCACTGAAAGCAGAAATAAGCATGTGTCTATGGAGAACAGGAGAATCGAAAGCCCACAGGAATTCCCTATAACGTGAGCAGGCCAATTTGAGGACTGGAACTAATACCAAGAGGTTTTTTTTTCCAATCCAGTATTGGATGAGTACAAGGGATTCGTGGTATGTACTGAAGGATCGGGAACAAGTCTATGCCTTAGATTCCCCTTTGAAAGTGACTTGCAAGGATCCTCGTCCAGGACAGAGCCCCTGAGAAGTAACTGCTTGGAATAGAATTAAAACAAGTCAAGCAGGATAGAGACAATTGATACAAGTAAAGAGAAGGTCTAGGAAAAAAGAGGAGGAGGAGAACAGAGCCAGGAAGTGTGAGAAAGCAAACCAACACATTTCTGGCCACTACAAAGAAACAACATAAGAGGGGCTTCTTGAAAGGTAGAAAAGCTACCCTGCATATTTTATCCTTCTAAAAGTTCAGAAAGTTATTTCATATCAAAAAGTCATAACCAAAACATATCAACGTCAAACACCATGCAAAATTATTACAAGAGAAAAAGTAATGGGTAGAGTAACATTTCTGCAAACACAAAAGCACATCAGATGACATAACGAGAAAATAGAGTAAATTGTAACTGCCTATTTGGAACACAGCATCAAGAAAAAGAAATAAGACATGAATGAATAAAAGAACCAGAGTTAGAAAAACTCAGAAATGAGGTGATATGTAAACTTAAGTAAAAATTAGAAATAAAGAAAAAATTTTTTTCTCAGATGAAATTTAAATTAGGAACACAGAAGCAAATAAATAGAACAGATAGTGCCTCAAGGGAAAGGGGTATAAAAGAGAAACATGTTAAACATCTAAAAACAATAAAGAAAGAGATAAAGTGATAGATATTGGAAATGGGGAAGGATCTGACATACAGATAAAACTAGTCCTAAATAAGAAAACTAAAGCAAGGGAACAGAATGATTACTAAGAACTATAGTTCTAGAAAATTCTCTTGAAATAAGAAAGTGTAAAAAGATTTGATACAACATATTGAAAGAGTGACTGGTATACCTGAGAAAATTGACCCCAAACAACTAATATCAAGACTTTCTAGGAAAATTGCTGGACTTTAAAGGAAAAAGAGAAGAAAATTCTTAGTGCTTAAAGGCAAAAACGGCAAACACCCGATAAAGGAAACAATTAGGTTATCATCACACTTTCAACAGTAGTGCTTTATGCCAGAGACAGTGGAATAACACAGTTAAGATACCCAAAGGAAAAACATGTGAACTAAGATTTTAAATACAGGGAAACTGACTTTTAAGTATAAAAGGTGTGAACTATTATTAAAGAAAGAAAAAAGAAAAAAAATGAAAGAACTCATGAACCCTTCTTACAAATTCTATTAGAGAATGAGGTTCAGAAACCAAAAGGAATAGAGAGACACTGACATAGGATTGATGGTGAGGATCAAACCTGTGGCTTACTTGCAGAACTAATACTAAATAAGTGTTAAGTGGAAACAATATAGTATGTACTGGGTGTATGCTCTCACAAGGTAGGTGTATTCCACCTAGAAAGTGGAAGAGTAGCTGGGATTACAGGTGCATACCACCACACCTGACTCCTCACAAGTTTTTTTAATAGTCTTAGCATCCCTGGTGCCTCTTTGCAGTCAATCTGCTCCCATTACTCTCCAGTTCCTGACAACCACTGATCTACTTTCTACTATTAAAGCTTTGTTTTTTCTAGAATTTCACGGAAATAAAATCATACAGTATGTAGTCTTTTTTGACTGGCCTTTTTTACTTAGTATAATTCTTTGAGATTCATCAATGTTGTTGCATGCATTAATAGTTCCTTCCTTTTTATTGTGGAATAATGTTCCAGTATGTAGATATAACAATTTGTTATCCATTCAACAACTGAGGGACATTCGATTGCTTTCAGTTTTTCTTCTACAAGTTTTTGTATGGACACGTATTTTCATTTCTCTTGGGTATATATCATGGAGTGGAATTTCTAGGTCACATATTATGTGTGTTTATCTGTATGAAAAAAAGTCGAAACTGTTTTCCAAAGCAGCTGTACCATTTTTTCATTCCTGCCAGCAATGAGTAAGATTTCCACTTGCTTCCACGTCCTTGGAAATATTTGGTATTGTCAGTTTTTGTTTTTATATTTTAGCTATTTTAGTGAGTGTGTAGTTGTATCTCGTTATGTTTAATTTGAATTCCCAAGTTACTAATGATGGTGGACATCATTATATATCCTTACTTGCCATCCTTATATTTTCTTTGATTAAGCATCTGCTCAGATATTTTACCCATTTTAAAAACCAGTTTCTTTTGAAGAGTAGAAATTTTAATTGTGATGAAGTCCAATTTATCAACATTTTCTTTTATAGATTGTGCTTTTTAAAAAAGTTTCAGAATATTACAGGGATACAAATGTTTCGGTAAGATGAATTGCTTTTGTACAGTTTAAGTCAAAGTTATAAGTGTGTCCATCACCCATATAATGTGCATTTTACCTATCAGGTGTGACTTTGCCCATCCCTTCGTCCCCCCTCCCACCTGCTTGATTTCCATTGAATTTCACTACCATAGGCACATGAGTGTCGATCTATAAGTTTCAATTTAGTAGTGAATACATATAGTTTTTGTTCTTCCATTCTTGTGATACTTCACTTAAAAGGATGGTCTTCAGTTCCATCCAGGATGTTACAAAAGGTATTAATTCACTATTTTTTTAATGGCTGAGTAATACTTCATGGTATACATATACCATGTTTTATTAATCCACTCATGTATTGATGGGCACTTGGGTTGTTTCCACATCTTTGCAATTGTGAATTGTGCTGCTATAAACATTTAAGTGCAAGTGTCTTTTTTTTATAAAATTGCTTTTTTTTCCTTTGGGTAAATACCCAGTATTGGGATTGCTGGATCAAGCAGTAGGTCTACTTTTAGTTCTTAGAGGTATCTCCATACTACTTTCCATAGAGGTTGTACTAGTTTTCAGTCTCACCATCAGTGTGTAAGTGTTCCTTTCTCTCTGCATCTGCACCAGCATCTGTTGTTTGGGGATTTTTTAATAAAAGCCATTCTCACTGGAGTTAGATGATATCTCATTATGGTTTTGATTTACATTTCCCCAATTATTAGAGACTTTGAGCATTTTTCATAGCTTATTGGCCATTAGTCTATCTTCTTTTAAAAAGCTTCTGTTCATGTCTTTTGCCCACTTTTTAACGGGGTTCTTTGATGTTTTCTGGCTGATGCACTTAACTTCTTTGTAGATTTAGATTGTGCTTTTTGTTTCCCATTTAAGACATTTTTACCTAACATAAGTTCACTAATATTTTCTACTATAATTTCGTTTGGAGATTTTGTAGTTTTAACTCTTGTATTTTGGTCTATGATTCAATTTAGGATAGTTTTTATATGGTGTGATGTAAAGATCAAAGTTTATATTTTGCAAGTGGCTATCACATTATTACAACATCACTGTTGAAAAAAATTATCCTTTCCTCATTGAATAGGACCTTTATTAAAAATATTGATTATATATGTGTGATTGTGAACTCTATATTCTTTTCCATTGATCTACATTTTTGCCAAATTCACGGTATCTTCATTATAGCAGCTTCATTATAAGTCATGAAATCAAGTAGTATAAGTCTTCCAGCTTTTTCCTTCATTTTGCAAGTTGTTTTGGCTTTTCTATATCTCCTGTATTTACCTATTAATTTTAGAATTAAATTATCAATTTCTACAAAATATCCCACTCAGATTTTGCTTGGGATTGTATTGAATCTATAGATAAATTTGGGGATAATTGAAATTTCAACAATAAAGAGTTTTCTGATTCATAAACATAATATAGTATATCTTTACATTTTTTGATCTTTAATTTCTCTCAGCAATGTTTTATTGTATTCTGTGCACAAATCTTGTACATTTCTATTAAACTTATTCATAAAAAGTTTATATTTTTGGTGATATTATTCATAAAAGGGGCATTTAAAAATTCTATTTCCGATTGTTTACTGCTAGTATACAATTGATATTTATTGACCTTATAATATACAACTCACTTATTAGTTATAAGAGTTTTTTTGTAGGTTCCATCCTACCTAGAAAATCATGGCGTCTGCAAATAAAGCAGTTTTATTTCTTCCTTTCTAATCTATATGCCTTTTATTTCTTTTTCTTGTTTTATTGCACAGGCTAGTTCTTCCCATGTGGTGCTGAATAGAAATAGTGAAAGTGGACCTTCTTATCTTATTTCTAATCTTAGGGGGAAAGTATACAGTTTTTTTTTACTATAAGGAATAACATTAGTCATAGGTTTTTTTGTAGATAGTCTTTATCAGGTCAACAAAGTTCCCTTCTTTTCTAATTTATTCAGAGTTCTTATCATGAATGGATGTTGAACTTTGTCAACTGCATTTTCTGCATCTATTGAGATGATTTAATGGTTTTTCTTCTTTACTGTCTAAGTATGATGCATCACATTTATAGATAAAAAATGTTAAACTATATCTGGGATAAAGATCACTTGATCATGATATATTCTTTCTATTTATTGATATACCTATTTGGTTAACATTTTGTTAAATATATTATGTCTATTTTCATGAGAGATATTCTATAGTTTCTTTTTTGTTTTTTAAGTGTGCTCAGATTTTGGAATTGGAATTGCACTCTATCTGTAGTGAATTTGGGGAGAATTGACATCCTTGTCTAGTTTTGGTATCAGGCTATTGCTTTCCTCTCAAAATGATTTGGGAAGCATTCCTTCTTCTCTTTTCTGGATGAGTTAGTGTAGAATTAGTATTACATCTTTCTTAATTTTTTGGTAGAACGGAGTTGTCTTTGAGGATTTTTACCTAAAAATTCAATTTCTTTAATAGATTTAGGGATGTTCATTTTTTCTTGAGTGAGCTCTGGTAGTTTGCATATTTTGGTGAATTTGTTACTTTATTTAAGTTGTTGAATGCATTGGCCTAAGTTGTTTATAATATTACTTTATGTAGTATCTCTAGTAATACTCCCTTTTTCATTCCTGATATTAAAGATTTATGTCTTCTCTTTTTTTCAATTATTCTAACTAGAGGTGTATCCATTTTATTGATATTTTCAAATAATCAACTTTTAATTATGACTTTATAAACAATTATTTAAAATTTTTAAACTTTTGAAATTAAAATTATAATAGAAATATAGAAATTTTTGGATTAAAAAGTTTTAGAATGATAGTTCTGAAATGATGGGGCAATAAATTTTTAATTATTTTATCTTGCATATTTCTATAGATCAAATGTAATATTGTTTTCTTCAAAGTTATTTTTCTACCATTCAATATACTATTTGCTAATACATTTATAAAATTCAAGAAATATTCTTGTATTCTATTCTTATTCTTTGTATCTGACAAAGTTAACTTTTTGCAATTTCACATTCTTACTGTTGTGATCATCCATAAAAGTGAAACATTTCCTCCTTGTCCAAAATGTTGCATTGCTCCCTCTTTAAATTTCAAGCCAAGATTGATTTATTCCCGTGAAAAGTCTATGCCTCAAATAATTCAACATGCTCTTCAAACTTCCATCAAAATCTTTGACCCATTTCATTTTTTGAAATCTCTCTCACAGTGATGTGTTACTGTGTGTATGTGTGTGTGAGTGCATATATGTGCCTATGCGTAAACTGAAGAAACAAGATTTTCCCCTATTAGCCCAGATATACTATCCTGGAGAATATAAGGGATTCTTATAAGAGCTTTTACAAGTAGTAATATAAAGATTGTACTTTGGTTTTTTAGTTAAGGACAGACAGATATTTGATACTGTCAATTTCAGTGAGGCCCCTGGCAGGCCAAGGGAAATATTTTAAAAAGTGGAGAAAAGTGAAAGAAATGAATATGATCTATGATCCTGTATATAATGTAAATCAATAACACCATTGTGTGGAGTAGCTTGCAAACAAAGAAAACTCCTTTTCTTCCTCCTTATAGGATTATACTGTACAGTCTTTAAAAATTAATATTTTCCTTTGAAAGATGTGCCTATAAATGTTGTGTGTGTGTGTGTGTGTGTGTGTGTGTGTGTACGTAGGCATGTGTATGTGTAACTTGCATTGGGAGGAAACTGCATAGAAAACTAAATCTGGAGAGTCCATACTGATTCTGGACTGTTCTGGAGAACTTAGGTCATCAAAGTTCACCTTGAATTATCACGTTGGAATCCCAGGACTTTTTTATGAACTCAGCAGAAAAAAATGTGTTTCCTGATGGAGAAGAATGGGTCATGGGATGGCACCACCTTCTGTGAGTGTTAGGTGAAAGTTTCCTGAATGATGGAGAGATTTGAAGAAAGAAAGAATTCTTGACAGTAGCATGAACCATACAGCAAGGGATCAAAATGTAGAGCTACGGATTTCATGAGTGTATAACATTGGCTTACCTTTTCCTTGTAGTGTAAGAGAAGTAATGAATAGTTTAGCATTCACTATTCATGGTTTCAACATCTGCAGTTGAATTTCCTTTAATTAACCCAAATCCAGCAAATTCTGAACCATTTATTCAATTGTATGTAGTGAATTTGTGTGTAGACAATAAATGGATGAACTCAAATGGAAGTATGGTTTGCCTCCCATTCAGCCAGTACTAGGGTCCATGTCAGCCGTGAAGTGAGCAGCGGCTCATGGCGTAGCTGTAGTTGCAGGAGGGTGTGTGATTGAGAAGACAGACCTCTGGATGGAACACTCGTGAAGGCTGTAAGAACTTCATCCTTTCTAGTCTTTCCCTTTTCAGGGGTGGTCCTGTGACTAGCAGTGGATGGGAAGATTTGCTCTTCACACACACACGCACACACACGCACACACAAATACTCAACTGTGTACTCGACCATTTATCCTTTCTATTACATTGTAAATTACTTAAAGACAGAGCCTGTATCTTTATTTAATATGCAATACTTCATATTAAATTTAATACTTAATATTAATAATTTGTACAGTTCCATATATTATGAGCTATCTTAATAAATACTTGTTTATTGAGAAACTGCTTTTTATTATATTTAAGGAGCTGCTAAGGTCATATCTCTTCAAGTTTCCTTCCTTCCTTCTTTCTTCCTCCCTCATACCCCTCTCCTTTCTCTTCTTTCTTGTTTGTTTAGAAGAGTTTTATGTTGGTTTAGGTCATATTTTATAGAATTTACTTTGTATTTCTTTTTTGAGTTCCATGTCCTAGTAAAGGATAGCATTTTAAAAGACTTTTCCCAGAGGTTGCAGTTATGTTATTTTCAAGTTCATCCCTTGATTCGAGTAAGTAGAATTACCTTTAAATAGGCTATTATTTGATATCTGCCAAAGGCATTGAAGGGTCTTAAAATTATAGCCCAGTAAACTCTCTCGCCTGTTATTATACCAATGTTAATCCACAGAAAGTCAAAGGGTTTCCATGTGTAAATTTTATTTTAAATGAAGTTTTATTGAACCCACCACACCCAAAATTTCTTAGTTTGAGAAACACCATATGAACCTGTCTCCTTTGGAAAAAAAGATAACAATGCTCCAGAACTGAGGCATTTCATTCTATTTCTTTGAATCATATTTTTACCCTGTGTATGAGGGATCATGAACTACAGTATTCATTACTTGTATGGTTTGGTACTTTTGAGAAGTAAAATTTTTTTAAGGTAAAATTTACAGGCTATTTAAAAATTTCAATATAATAATATCTTAATCAATACTTTCTCTTCCGGAAATATTTATGGTTGATGTGGGCACAAAGAAGTGTGGGAAAAATTCTTAACTGAGTTCTGGGTCAGTAATAGCGGAGGATAATAGGAAGACAAGTATCAAGTTCAGGCCTTTCCAAGTTACTGAAATCTTGATCCCTGTTACAGGAAATTTCAATCTTGAGAACTGTTGCCCAGAGCCTGCATGTTGGGGAGCTGTTGTTTGGGTCACAGCTGTGTGTGGGTGTGTGGTTTCAGTATATGGGTGGAGAAAAAACCTGAGAGGGGAGAATGGACTCTTCTATAGTCTGCAAGCAATGGTGAGTCCAGTGACCTTCCTTGGAGAGGAATGAGAGAGGGGCTCAATGGAAAGACAATTCCTTTCCTGGAATATGTGTCTACTCTGATAATTAAGTCTTTGAAGAAAACATCCACTAGTGGAATATTTATCCATCATATGCACACATTCACATCTATACTATCCATCCAACCATCCATTCATTTATCCATTTTCTTATTCATTCCCTCATCGCACAAAGCCTCTTTGTTGTTAATCCCTAGAGTAAATTGTCATTCCACATTGGTTATGCTCTGCTTTTCCTTTCTCAGGGATTTGGTTTCCTTTCACTTTAACATTTTAAAATATACATCTTCAAACTTACAAGAAAAATATGTGTTTAATACCAAAAAGGTGTAGAATAATTTGAAGAATATTGAGAAGAAACCAGGAAAAAGAATTAGCACATCTCCACTACATAAATAAAAATCATTGCTGATATTTTTAGTCTTCCTCTTTTTAAAATAAGTTAAAAAGTTGCATCAAATCAAAATCACAATGAGATATCATCTCACCCTAGTTAGAATGGATATTATCAAAATGGCAAAAATAAAAAATGCTGTCCAGGATGTGGAGAAAAGTGAACTCTTATACACTGTTGTTGGGAAGATAAATTAGTACAGCCATTATGGAAAACAGTATGGAAGTTCCTCAAAAAATGGAAAATAGAACAACCATGAGATTTAGCAATACCACCACTGGTAATTTATCCAAAGAAAAGGAAATTAGTATATTGAAGAGATACCTGCATTTCCATGTTTATTGTAGCACTATTCACAATAGCCAGGATAGGCAATCTATCTAAATGTTCATCAGCAGATGAATTGATAAAGAAAATGTGGTGTATATACATAATGGGATACTATTCAGCCATAAAAAAACCTGAAATCCTGTCATTTGCGACAACATGGATGATCCTGGAGGATTTTATGTTAGGTGAAATAAGCCAGGCACAGATAGATAAATACCAGATGTTCTCACTCATATGTGGGAGCTAAAAAATAATTGAGCTTATAGAAGTAGAGAGTAGAATTGTGGTCATTAGAGTCTGGGAAGGGTAAGAGGAAGGGGAGAACAGGGAAAGGGTGGTTGATGGACATAAAGTTACAGCTAGATGGGAGGAATAAGTTCTAGTATTCTGTAGCACTATAGGGTGAATATGATTGACAATAATTTAGTGTATATTTTCAAAAAGCTAGAAGAGAAGATTTTGAATGTTTACAACACAGAGAAATGATAAATGTTTGAGGTGATGGACATGCTAATTAGTCCGATCTGATAAGAACTTACATTGTATATGTGTGTATATAATGTGTAATATTGAAATATCACCTTGTACCCAATAAATATGTACAATTATTATGGGTCAACTAAAAATAAAAGGAAAAAAGTAGCAACCACACTAACTTCATAAGGGCACAAATAATAAATTACTTGTACATCAGCTTTTGCCTTATGTTCTGTATTCTTGAGATTCCACATAAGGACATATTGCTAATCTAAACAGAAAAATAATTTATTAACGATATTAGGTAGGTCACAAAATATCTTTGAGAGACAGAGAATCAGACTCAATGCGACATAGCTGGGAACAACACATGTTATATGATAGGGCTGCTCTCTTAGATACTCCACAGATACCATCAGGCACAGGTACTACAAAGTATACCACCGAACCGCCACTGGTGCTACTTCTGACAGCTGGATGTGTGTCTGCTCTCACCTTGTTGGAACAGATCCTGTGAGATGTGTGCTTCTTCTATTGCATTTGAATGGAATATTTGCAAGGGTAATTCTGAGTGTCATGACCAAATGTTATGCCTGAACCTTGACTGCGAGTAAAACTGGGAAAATGAATTCTTGGCATGGACTTCAGAATATGGCAAATTCTCCAAACATAAGAGCTTTAAAAAGTACTAGTGACCCCAAAGCATGAAAAATGTTCACCAAAGTTTGCCTTTGCTGTCCAGCATCCAATATACCCTCTTTTCTCTTTTTAAAACTTTTAAAGAAGATTAGCAATGGCAAAACCCAAATGTTCCAACATAACTTAATGCAATAAACTCTTGAACAAACCTGACGAGCCCTCTCTCTAAAAGCAAGACAGCATGAAATCTCATTGGTCTTTGCATTCAGTTCCATGTCCAGTGTCTTAACTTAAGGCCATATCTCCCCTACTTTCATGATGATCCTGTCTTGATATTCTACAACATATGGACTAAATTGTAAAGTAAAAAAATCAGCACTATTCCTTCTATAAAAGAGTAGGAAAGAGTGAACCAAAGAATGAAAACTAGACATATCACAAATGTGATAGAAATATCACAAAGAATAGGAAGAAACTTTGGTTGTATACTACAGTCTTCATTTCTGAAAAAAGATTACATGGCAATGGTTGATATTTCAATACCCTCTTCCTCACACATTTGATTTTTTTTTAATTAATCACCAGTAGCACCAATACTTCTTTCCTCCCCCTCAATATCACCATTAAAATGTTGGACTAAGCCCTTTTCATACTCAGAATCTAAAGATTGCTCTGGGTTAATTTAAATGAGTTGTCTTCAAGCTCTGAAATTCTTTCTTCTGCTTGGACTAGTCTGTTGTTAAAACTTTCCACTGTGTTTTGTATTCCCCTAAATAAATTTTTCATTTCTATAAGTTCTATTTATTAAATACATCTATCTCCTTAGTAAATTTTCATTTATTTCCTGAGTTATTTTTCTGATTTCTTTGAGTTGGTTTTTCATTTTCTCTTGGATTTTGTTGAGCCTCTTTACAATCCATATTTAGAATTCTTTTTATGTCATTTCAATATTTTCCTTTGATTGGGACCTATTACTAGAGGGTTGATGTGATTCTTTAGGGAGGGTCGTTTCACTCTAATTTTTCATACTTCTTGAGTTCTCATGCTGATACTTTCTCAACTGGAGCAGCTGTCTCTTCTTTTTGGATTTTCTTTTGTTTAGATGGAAGTTTTTTCTCCCTCACTCTGAAGGTCATGCCTGTAGTATATGCATATGTTGGGTAGGAATCTTTAGATTTGCTTGTGGGTACTTTGATGGGGTTCTAGGTTCTGGTTGGATACCTTGGTTATAGATATCCTTAGTGTGTGGTTTTCTCAATTGCTAGTTATTTGTAAGCTGTAGTGGTGGTGTTTTTTTGTGTGCGGGCAGATTCTATGTCTCTTGTCAACAAGGGGAGATGGAGGTCTTTGAAATTCTTTCTCTTTCCCCAGCCCTGTGATCTTCTTAACAGTATGAATTATATTGGGATGCTCAGTTTAACACACTGACTGCCACACTAGAAAAGACAATTTTTCCCTGGGGCACAGTGCTTTATTAAAATAAAATGATCCTTTCTAATTTTTGATTTTTTATTGTTTTCTGTGTGTGAGTTTTTTGCAATGCAATCCACATTTTTAGAATTAAATTATCTATATTAATTGTAACAATAAGTACATCAACAAGTAAGATTTTCACCAGCTAACTGCAGAATTTTGCTTCATGAGGCCTGGGGTCAAAACTAGCTTGAGTTAAATACAACTCATGTGGGCTGGGCACGGTGGCTCATGCCTATAATCCTAGCACTCTGGGAGGCTGAGGTGGGAGAATCACTTTAGGTCAGGGTTCAAGACCAGCCTGAGCAAGAGCAAGACCCCATCTCTACTAAAAATAGAAAAAATTAGCTGGGCAACTAAAAATAGAAAAAATTAGCTGGGTGTGGTGGCGTGCATCTGTAGTCCCAGCTACTTGGGAGGTTGAGGCTGAAGGACTGCTTGAATCCAGGAGTTTGAGGTTGCTCTGAGCTAGGCTGATGCCATGGTACTCTAGCCCAGGCAACAGAGTGAGACTCTGACTAAGAAAAAAAAAGACTACTCACATGGCAGTCAATGTGTTAATCTCTCAGTGAGCAGGTGGCACTTGTGGGTAAGAGCCAGCCATGCCCTGTTTGATTGAATTTGGTAAATGATGGAATGAGTTGTACAAATTGTCCTCCCCGGCAATAGGCAGCGCTTGCAGGAAAGAGCTAGCTGCAGTGGTGTTTGTGGGATCTATGCTGGCCCTAGTCAATCAGGAGAAGCAATTGGATGTCCCAGGCAATAGACAAGGCCCTGGAGCTCTCAGGGAACCCCTTATTGTGCTTCACCACAGCTGAGGCAGATGGAAGGGTGAGACTGAGTGGGATAGGTGAGGGGGAGCCCAAATTCAGGCTTCACAAAGGCAGGCACAAAAGCTGTCTCAGCGGGGGTTCAAGGTAGGCTCCTGGGCCACTAGGGAAAACCACCAGGGAGGGGTTAAGTTGGCCCAACCATGCTAAAAAGTTTGCTAGTAGGGGAGGGGCAGTCTGGAATTCATAGTCCAGCAGGCAGGACTGGGTTCCATTCTTCTGCCACTTCCCTTGCCCTGTGGATCTCCCTCTAGCATCAGGCCACAGGCAGCAGTCCATACTAGCCAAGCTCACCAGCAATGCCACTGCAGGTTGCAAGCTTCCCTTCCTAGGACCCTACCCTAGCTGAAAGTGTATCCTTACTGTGCAGGGAGAGGTGCTCCGTGAGTGTGCTGTGGCTTGGGCCATATTGCACTCTCCTTTTAGTTCTGTCTGTGTGGGTTCTCTCTCTTCTCAAGATCAGTTCACAGATTTCTCTGTGCCCGTGAATGGCACAGTTGAGTCCTAGGAGTACAGGATGAGGCCCATGAACCTGTCCTCTGTTCAAGCCCCAACCATGACAGGGAGAGTCATGAGGGTCCTGTGTTGCCTGTGGGGTGCCCCCCTACTTTGGAGTATGCCCCACTCTGCTGTGACAGCCAGGTGGGTAGTGTGGGGAGCTCACTGCCCAAGTACCTTTCAGGTTTTTAAGGGGAAAAGCATGAACTCCATTCTCTGTGGAAGCCTGGGTGTGGTGGCATGCCAACAGAGGGGAAACAGCTGCTCCCAAGTGATCTGGCTTAATTGTCCCCTGGCGCACCCATGCCGACCTGTGCGGAAACTGCCATGGCTGCATCAAGAGCTGTGGGCAGGGGAGGGGAGGAGAGGAGGAGGAGAGTCTGAATGGAGGACGGCTGGTACTCTGGTCCCCTATGTCCGGAGGAGTCCCCCTGGCTTACTGCACTCTCCTCTCCCCTGAAGGCAGCCCACCCTGCATGTCTTAGCTCTGGGATCACACAGTTCCCCCAGGACCCACCGGCCCCCTGTGGCTATTGCAGTTTGAGCAGATATTGGGGAATGTTTGTGTGGGGACCAGTGATAAGAAAGCTGAAGCTCCCTGGGCAGGAAAAAGGCACATAATAAGTGAAAAAGCAGTATGGTGCCCACAACGGCTTATGTTTGAGGTGACTAGGAGTAACCCTGAAGGGGGCTGGCAACCCGGTGCTCTGTTCTCAGGAAGCTCCCAGTTCACTGATGACAGCACTTGGTCTTGTGAGGGTAGAGGGGCTCTATGATAGTTCCAGAGCCTGCAGACTGCCAGAGTTGTGAGGGGAGGAAAAGCAAACACCCCCACCTATCCCTCCCACAGGGTCCCCAAATCCCATGGAGATCAATCTCTGCCAAAATCTTGCTCCTTCTTGTTCTGCTCCACAATTTCTTCTTTTGGGATCTCCAGTAGATTCTGGCACTCTTTCCTCAGAATTACGCCTAGGCTATGCTTTTTCATCTAAATCTTTCTGTTCTTTCTGAGATGATCTGGCAACCGATGTCTCCAGTCAGCCATCTTGCTGATGACTCTGCAAGTATATTTTGAGCATGTATTGTGTGCCTGGTTTGGGGAAGACCTTGGGAATACAAAAACTGGTTTGACATAGTCTCTATCCTCAAAAGACACACACAGACATCCACTGATAACTAAGGAAGTGCAAGAATTATACAATCAATACTGTAAGGTTTTGACTAATATTTTTAAACTTAACTGTATAATTAATTCTAATAAATTTGAGCTGTGTAATCATAGCTGTAATTTATTAGAATTTTCCTTTCTGTGTTTCTCTGTCTTATACTGTATGGATCCAACTGGACTCAACTGAGCTTAGAGCTGTGAAAGCTGAGTGTTTGGTTGAAATCTTTACTTTCTCCATAGCCTCAAGAAGCTATATAGTGCATGCAGCAATCTGTGGGCTAGTTTCCCTGGTTACACCTGTGCTTTTTGCCAGACCCTCAGAAAGATATGATCTCTAATTAACCTTAAAATTAACAGGCTAATGGCAAGGATTTCATAACAACTCAGAATGAGAGGCAGAAAATAGTCTGAAAAATGTAAATCTAAGGTGACACTCGTAAACTGGCTGAGATAGTAAAATATTATGGGATTTCAAAAGGCCAAGAGACAACAACGCACCAACATTAAAATGATAATTGGCTGTATTTTTTTCTCAGCTCAATTCTTACATCCCAAGCCTTGAAAGACATGAGAAAAAAATAGTTTAAATATGTATTTATCCCAACATCTTTTACAGTAGACGTTAAGTAGTACTTTAAAAATGAAATCTACTTTTAAAGAATCGCTGATTGCATGTGTTGACCTGTCTCCTTTTTTGGGGGCCCATTTGATTATGGTTTTTCAAAAGTACTTTATTCTCTAAAGCCCAAATGAATACTTTTTCACACATGACCCATCATTTTGAGTTGTTGTAAAATTGAGTGGATGAAGCACTTTGAATCCTCCAGTTTACATTGGGCATGTATTGTGCAGAAATGGGAATAATTCACAATTAAAGGGGCCATTGATTCCAATACACAGAATTGTTATAGATATTTAAATATTGTTTACTTTTGTGAACAAATAATGGACAATTGGGCATTTGAAACCTGCCAGGAAAGCAGGGAGGAATGAATGCTCTCCTGATAAGGGAACCCAGGGAAAGTTAGCAGACTTGACTTGGGAATAGATGCCGTGAAGAAAAGAATTAGAATACATAAATATTTAAGAGGAAGACAAAACATATTCAGACATTTTTTTAGAGTGAATCAAACATTTGAGATTGAAATTAGCCCTAGCATCTCCCCCCCTACCCCTGACTTTCTTATCTGTTTTCTAGCCTTCTTGTTCTTTCAGTTGTTTCTTAGTAGCTCAGCACAAACACCCAGGAAGTGAAATCTCTGAAGGGCTTATTCCTACGAAAAGACAAGATTAAAGTGGATTCTTCATGCTCAAATCAGTTGGCCTATTTAATATGTTGCTAGTACAAAATATTTATTCAGACTTCACACATTCTGCATGGCTTTCTCATTTCCCGCTTTCCAACATAACTTCTGTTTCATGGTGAATGAAATCTTGCTTTCAGCAATTTCAAAGTAACTTCACCTTATCCACATGATTTTAGGGATCAGAGAAGAGGCCAGATTAAATATTAACCTTCAGATGTGTTGTTCATGCTGACACTCAGGCAAATCTGACTTTTCTGGGCTGATGTTTAGCAGGGGGTCCTATCTCTTCTAGCTCTAGGCTAGAAATTATGGAATTTATGCAAAGTTAAGGTCTGCTTTGTGTGAAATTAAATGATAAAACGAACACTGGAAACTTGGCAAGGTATCCCTTGTTATTAACCAAGTGAAGAAATCCCTCTTACTACAAGCTTGGAGGCTTTTTGTTCTTTTTTTCCTTCTAACTTTGTGCCACTCTGTCTTTTATTTGCTTTTTTTTTTCTTTCAGGAGTGATAGGGAGAGAGGAGCAGGTGTTCCTAACAGTAAATTCTACATCCCTGATGGTGTGGTTAGTTTCTCTAAGGTTTTCTGACATCTTTGTGGATTGTCTGATAGCTATAGGACTCCCCCTCCCCTGTGATATATGGATTGTGAAGTCACTGCATCAACTATATTTAATACCTGGGGTTATTGTGGCTTGTAGAAAACTGTATTATGACCACTGCGTGCAGATTGCAGTACTGACTTAGATTCCACTCACAAGTAGGATTGCATACTATGTTTGACCAGTATAAGTAGAGTTAAGATCATGGTTAGAAGTTAAATTATTTTTTAATTCTTCCACTGTAATTCACTTGTGAGAAGAACACTGGCCATATGCCCTTCCTTTAAAAAAACAGTATTTTATTCTTCCTAGCTGGATATAAAATTGCTCTTTCTTCTATGGAGTTCAAAGTTTATCACAAATTATCATCATTTATCCTGAGCTAATAGTAGTGCTATCTTTATTTTAATCACTGAAAGGCTAAGAATCAGAGCTTTGGCAAAATTTCTTGAATTTTCAACCTATCATTCCACATATCTTTGGGCTTCTGATAGGTTTTTATCTAGTTTACTTTTTTCCCCTCTTTAAATAATATAAAATGCTTGTTTTCTTTAGGAAGAAGATCTGCCTTTTTCATAGAAGAATGAGACGATAAAAAATTAAGTTTAATTAAATAAGCAGACTATTTCAAACCTCTATTAGGACTATATAATCCCTTTTGCTGGTATTGGGGCTCAGAACATGATACCCCAAAGTATGGTACTTTGGCATGCTGAATACTTTGAACTGAAGGGGACTGGAAAGGCTTCAGGAGCACAGGATCTCTGACCTTCTCCTGCCCTCCTGTCTTTATCCTCTCTTTCTTCCCAAAAGCAAGTAACAGAAGCAAGAATTCCTCTTCCCCAAAGTGGGTCATGGAAGACTAGAACATCTCTCCCTGAAAGCAAGCCACGATCCCTAGATAGGTTACTCTCTCCCTTCCTTAAAAATCCTCATTCCAGAGGGGCCCTGCCCCATACCCTGGGTTAAGGAATGCTACAAAAAGAGATCAAGAAGAATCTGAGCAGATAGGCCTTGGGTTTCCCTCAGTCTATTCCCAGTAGATCATACCCTTTGTCTAATCACTTTACTACATGGCTGTCCATTCTTCATCAAACCTAAGCATAAAAACTGACAGTTTTCCCTGGGTCTTTGGTTTTTATTTCTGAAGCCTCCCATGTCATGGAAAACTTTGATTAAATAAATTTGTTTTGCTTTTCTCTTGTTAACCTGTCATTTCCTATAGGAGTGTTGGCTGTGACCCTTATGATGGGTGAGAAAAATATCACACCTTTCTGTCCCAACACTGGCATTTTCTTCACCTTGAAAGACAGACATTAGTATAGTTCTCCTTTCTTAGGCCTTGGGCACTGTCACAATACAGGCATATCTTGTTTTATTGTGTCTCATTTTATTGTGCTTTGCAAATATTGTTTTTTTTACAAATTGAAGGTTTGTGGCAACCCTGTGTTGAGCAAGTCTATTGGTGCCATTTTTCCAACAGTGTGTGTTTACTTCATGTTTCTGTGTCACATTTTGGTAAATCTCGTAATATTTCAAGTATTTCATTATTATATTTATAACGGTTATGGTGATCTGTGATCAGTGATCTTTGATGTTACTATTGCAGTTGTTTTGGGGTGCCAAAAACTGTGCCCATATAAGATGGCAAATTTAAGTGATAATAGTGTGTGCTCTGACTGCTCCACCAACTGTCCCTTTCTTGTCACTTTCCCTCCCCTCAGGCCTATCTATTCCCTGAGACACAACAATATTAAAATTAGGCCAATTAGTAACCCTACAATGACCTCTAATATTCACTTGAAAGGAAGGGTCTCATGTGTCTCACTGTAAGTCAAAAGCTAGAAGTGATTAAGCTTAGTGAGGAAGGCATGAGGAAAGCTAAGAAAGGCAGAAAGCTAGGCCCCTTGCACCAAACAGTGAGCCAAGTCATGAATACAAAAGAAAAGTTTTGGAAGAAAATTAAAAATGCTACTCCAATGTGAAATATAAGAAAGAAAAATAGTCTTATTCCTTATGTAGAGAAAGTTTTAGTGGTCTGGATTGAAGATCAAATCAGCCACAACATTCCCTTAAGCCAAAGCCTAATCCAGAGCAAGGCCGTAGCTCTCTTTAATTCTATGAAGGTTGAAAGAGGTGAGAAAGCTGCAGAAGAAAAGTTTGAAGCTATCAGAGGCTTAAGGAGGGAAATTGTCTCCGTAACATAAAAGTTTAAGGTGAAGCAGCAAGTGCTGACATTATTTAAGAAGCTGCACCAAATTATCCAGAAGATCTAACTAAAATCATTGATGAAGGTAGCTACACTAAAAAACAGATTTTCAATGTAAATGAAATAACCTATTGGAAGAAGATGCTATCTAGAACTTTCATAGCCAGAGAGAAATTAATGCCTGGTTTGAAAGCTTCAAAGGACAAACTGTCTTGTTAGGGGATAATACAGCTAATGACTTTAAGTTGAAGCCAATGTTCATTTACCATTCTGAAAATCCTAGGGCCATTAAGAATTATGCTAAGTCTACTCTGCCTGTGCTCTAGAAATGCAACAACAGGCCTGGATGACAACACATCTGTTTACAGCAAGATTTACTGAATATTTTAAGCCCACTTTATTGAGATCTACTACTTAGAAAAAAAGATTCCTTTCCAAATATGACTGCCCCTTGACAATGCTCCCAGTTACCCAATAGTTCCAATGGAAATGTACAAGGAGATTAATGTTGTTTTCATGCCTGCTAACACAACATCCATTCTACAGCCCATGAATAAAGGAGTAATTCTAACTTTCTAGTCTTATCATTTAAGAAATACATTTTGTAAGGCTAGGGCTACCATAGATAGTGATTCCTTTGATGGACCTGGGCAAAGTAAGTTGAAAATCTTCTGGAAAGTATTCCCTACTTTGGATGCCATGAAGAACATTTATGATTCATAGGAGAAGGTCAAAATGTGAACATGTACAGGAATTTGGAAGAGGTTGATTCCAACCTTCATGGATGACTTTGAGGGGTCTGGTGGAGAAAGTAACTGTAGATGTGATGGAAATAGAATTAGGATTAGAAGTGCAGCCTAAAGATCTGACTGAATTGCTGCAATATCATGATTAACCTTGAATGGATGAGAAGTTGCTTCTTATGGATAGGTAAAGACAGTGGTTTCTTGAGATGGAATCTACTCTTGGTGAAGATGCTATGAACATTGTTGAAATGACAACAGGGATTTAGAATACTGCATAAACTTAGTTGATAAAACAGCAGCACAGTTTGAGAAGATTGATTCCAATTTTGAAAGAAGTTCCGTGGGTAAAATGCTATCAAACAGCATTGCATGCTACAGAGAAATCTTTTGTAAAAAGAAGGATCAATCATTGTAGCAAACTTCATTGTTGTGTTATATTAATAAATCGCCACAGCCACCTCAGCCTTCAGCAACCATCACCCTGATTAGTCAGCAGCCATGAACACTGAGGCAAGACCCTCCCCAGCAAAAAGATTACAACTTGCTTGAGGCTCAGATGATTGTTAGCATTTATTAGCAATAAAGTATTTTTTAATTAATGTATATATATATTGTTTTATAAAGCATAATGCAATTGCATTCCACTCCTAATAGACTACAACATAGTGTAAACAAAGTTTATATGCACTGGGAAACCAAAAAAATCATATGACTTGCTGTATTGTGATGGTCTGGAACTGAGCTCACAATATCTTGGACCTATGTCTATATTCTCCAAGCTCTCAAAAGCTTGCTAATGTCTTAACACAATTGTTTAATTATTAAAACATAAGTTACAGTTGAACAAAAGCAACTTGGTAGTCTTTAATTAGATAGATATATCCCAATTTTATAACAACAGATTCTTGATTCAGGTTTTGGCTGCTTTTGTATTCAGAGAAATATATGATCTTTTGGTAAAATTCAAAGTTAATATAATGTTTAGCATTTAAAGCATTTTTAAATAATACCTCTTATTTAAAGTTTCTTTTCATATGAGGGGCAATATTTTTTGAAGTTGTTTTTATGCCTAATATTCAAAGATTTTTCAACCCCTGTGGAAGATTCCTGCTGAAACCTCCTTGCAGTGTTGTGCTGCAGAGGAATCTATGATAAACACTGTCTCTAATTCTTTATTTGTATTTTTGTCTCCTTTCTTGCCTTCCTTTTTACCTTTTCCTTTTCCCCTTGATCCTGAGTTCTTTTCTTATCTGTTGGAACTGCTAGAATCCCTGCTGATAAATCTCAGCTAGAGACACTGTTTCCTGCAGGGGGGAGGAAATGTTGCAGCTCCTCCTTGATTGATAAGAGGTGCAGAGCCCTGCTGAGCCGCTGCAAAAAGCAAATCCCTGCTTCAGCAGAAGTGAGTATTCTTAAGGCATTGATCTCAACCTGAGAGTTTGCCTTTCTTGCAAGGTGTCAGGAAGGATGACTTGGTGACTTGATCAAATGTGGTCAGATCCACAGTGGAACAATCATGCCAAGTTGGACGGGGATCACTAAGTGCTGAGCTTATGGCACTGGTCATGATTTATGTTGATAATAAGTACAGCTACATTGCCATTGTGGCCTTTACATTGAGTTGTTTTTGTTATGATGATTATTGTTCAAGATGTGCATTTTCCAATTAATGGAAGTACTTTAGGTGTATTATCTATAATAATCATTTTCAATGATAATAACGAATATGGAAATTAGGCCAGAGCATAAAATTAAAGATATTTGAATAATTATAGTGCAATCAAGTCAAAATTACTGATGCCTTTATTTGAAGCTGGATTATGTTGAAAACAGCACAAGAACATACGTGCTTTGGAAGTTAAAAGTACATCAGATTTTGACAGCATAACTGCATAAATTACCAAGTAGTTTGGGTGATTTTTTTTCTCATGAATCTTCATCAGGTAGAGATAATAGTTATAAGGATAAGTTTTGAACAAAATTGGAAGGAATAAACCAATATGCAAAATAACTTCTTAAACATATTTATTCTTTGAGAGAATAGTTGTGTTATCTATGTTTGACATAGTGTCAAAAAATTCTTTTTAATATTTAAAGAAGGTGTGCTAACTGGCCAACAGATCTGATTAGAGGGAAAGGTAATTAATTAAGTCAATAAGCATATAAACTGTATTCGGTTGGAGGGATTAATAGGTATAAAAAATGTAGTTTTGTATCTTAGAAATACTTTTATGCCATGTTAGTATTGAAATGTAATAACTCAGTGGACTTAGCAGCACATGACTTCATCAGTAATATATATACAGATGAAATGAGGAGTAGGGTATGAATATTCTACTTTCTTGAGACCATAAACATGAAGTGAGTCAAGGACATAATTGGAATAAGACCAAATGGGGTAAAGATCTAGGCTAACGGACTGCACAGGCTCACTTCTAGTTTCTTTGGTGAAGGGACCTGTCTTTTCATGTTACTGTGTTAAAAAGTTTTCAAAGATAACTATAGTTTTTCAAATGTGGCCTCCCAAAGATGTCCATACTGTAATACCCTGGATCCTGTGAATATGTTATGTAACATGTCATAAAGGACTTTGCAGATGTAATTAAGGGTATGAACCTTAAAATAAGGAGATTATACTGGATTATCCAGGTGAGCCCAACATAATCACATGAGCCCATAAAAGCAAAAAAGGAAGGTAGAAGTGTCAGAGACATGAAAGAAAGCTTTAACAAACAAAAAACCTTTAACAAGCATTTTTATATGTACGTTTTTGATGGACTTAAGTACTCACTTCTCTTGGGTATTAGTAAGAAGGGAGTGGAATTATGGGGTTATATGATAGGTTTATCTTTGGTAGATATTGCCAAACAGAATCTGCTCTTTATTCTATACAATACAATATTCTATCCAATTTTGGTCTGTCTTTTCTATACCAATGGAACAAAAGAGAGCCCAAAAACAAATACACTAGCTTATAGTAAACAAATCACTGAAATTTAGTGGGAAGAAGAAGGTGTTTTCCATAAACGATGTTCACTCAGTTAAATATCTATATGGGAAAAGAAATCTAACTTTGTTTCTTTAGCTCATACCATATACAAATTATGGTTAATTGAACAATAGAACTAAGTCTGGAAGGAAAAAAAAAACTAGTAAAGCTTCTAGAAACAAATATAGGAGAATGTATTCATGACTTTGAGGTAGGCAAACATTCTTAAATAGGACATAAACAAGCATAATTCATAAAAGAAATAGTTGATACATTTGACTTAATTAATATTAAGAATATCTATTTATTGAAGTTGACGGGGTTCAGGACATGCTACCCCAAAATATTGCACCTTGGCATTTGAGGAAATATCAGAAGCAGTCCGTGGACACTAGAAAAAATTCCTCTTGCCATTTCTCTCTGGAAGCAGGGCATAAAACCTAGCTGAACTTCCCCTGAAAATAGATCATAAGACATTCCAGAGGAGTCCTCTCTATACCCAGATGAAAGGTATGTCCTTAGCTCTAAAGACACAGACACAGAGAAGAATATGAACAACAGGCCTTGCTAAGTTTCCCCAGTTTATTACCAATAGATCATACCTCTTTGGTCTGTCCAATCATGTATACACTTTTTCATCAGACGTAGCATAAAATATGTGTAACTTTCTTTGGATCTTCATTTCTAAGGGCTTCCATGTCAGATAAACCATAAACCTTTTTTTTGGGGGGGGGGACAAAGTCTCACTTTGTTGCCCAGGCTAGAGTAAGTGCCATGGCATCAGCTTAGCTCAGAGCAACCTCAAACTCCTGTGCTCAAGGTGTCCTCCTGCCTCAGCCTCCTGAGTAGTTGGGACTACAGGTGTGAGCCAGCACGCTTGTCTAATTTTTTGTTTCATTTTTAGTTGACTGGCTAATTTTTTCTATTTTTAGTAGAGATGGGGTCTCGCTTTTGCTCAGGCTGGTCTTGAACTCCTGAGCTCAAACCATCCTCCTGCCTCAGCCTCCCAGAGTTTTAGGATTACAGGCGTGAGCCACCGCGCTCAGCCCAGATAAATCTTATATTAAGTAAATTTATATGCTTTACTCTTGTTAATCTGTCTTGTGTTATAGGAGTCTTAGCCATGAACCTTGCAATGGGTGAGGAAAAGATATATTTTTCCCCCTACAAAATACATTATTAAGAGAGTGAAAAGGCAAGTTCTTAGACTGACAGAAGATATTTGAAATGTACATATTAAACATAAGATGTATATTTAGAATATGTAAATAACTCCTGCAAATCTATAAGTAGAAGACAAGTAGCTCAATAAAAAAGGGCAAAAGGCTTAAATGGGTGTTTCTTGTAAATGGATACCCAAAAGGCCAATGGCGTATAGAAAGTGCTCAACACCATCAGTCCCCTGGAAGATGAGATAGCATGCTGAGATGCTGCCACACGACTTTAGAATGGCTAAAATTATAAAGACTGACAATACTGACAATTATACTAACAAGAATGCGGAGCAACTGCAACTCTTATATGTTGCTCGTGGGAGGTTGGAAAACTGTTTGGCAGTACTACCAAAGTTAACCACTTTAATATTTTAGTGAGTAAAACCTCGCCAGAGGAATAAAATTATTCCAAGAGTGGAGCTACATGAGGTTTTGTGGACTATCTGCCTTAGGGAAATGACTGGGGTTGCAGTGGGAAGTATATATAAAAGAACTTGAAAGGGTAAATAAAGGTATATACTGAAGCTGGATGCTTGAGAGAAACTTGGACACTGTATAAGCTTGTTTCTTCAACTAGCAGGGCTACCACTAATATGAATAAATCAAATATTTGTGAAACTGCATGGCTGCACTTGCCGCCCAGTTTTCCTCCTTTGCTGCATGGCAGGAATCGAGAATCGAGAGATCAGCAAGTGCTTTTGTGAGTTGTGATCCAGCCCTGTGGCCTCCCCCTCCCCCTTTGCTCTTCTTCCTTTGCTGCTGCTGAAGACCTGGAATGGGGAGGGGTTTGCGTTATCACCAAGGTTGCTAATAAATAATGTTTCAATGAAAATATGTGAAAGTTTTGCCAGATCAGTCTCACATTCCTCTTATGTACTCCCAAAAATTATCAAGATATTTTAAGTAACTATGCAATGAAAATGTTATTGCTGCCAGAATTAACATTTTTCTTGCAAAACCAAGCTTTAAGTGGTTTAATTTTTAAGAAGACATTTCCAAAGCTAGAGTTACTTGCATAACAGGATTTCTGTCTCTTTTGTGTGTGTACCCTCTATTAGGAGGCAATTCTTTCTTTCTTAGGACTGTTCTCCCTTCTACGTTAACAAAAAAGTCTCTTTTTTTTGGATGACTAAGAGGACCCCAGAGACATGAGGACAGCATCTGTAGCTGCTACTGACACATATTCTGTTCCTCTTCTCTATGCTGTTGATAGATAGCACCATTGCCCTAATTCTTTCTTGTCCATAACTTACTTTTGTCTTGTTATAGAAAAAAACGGAAGCATTTCAATGTTGAAGACCTTTTGTTTCCCCCCACGTTCATTCCTTCTATGATATAGATGAATATAAACTCTCATACTTTTTTTTGTTCTTTATTGGCCAGAGGAAAGTAAACAACTTGATTGTGCTCAGAGCCTGTCTCATGCCTCATTAGGTACTGGGGGGAAGCAGACAGCAGCAGCATTACACAGCTCTGCAGAAACATCTGATTTATTTTTATGAGCAAGTTATAGTCTTTAAGACATGAGCACCAAAGTCACAAGTGGTGCCATATACATCATAAAAATGAAAGATGTTTTCTTATATGTCATGAAATAACCCATGCATGTAATTCCTTTGAGGGGGAAAAATAAATAGTCTCTTAGAACAAAATGATTTTTTAAAACCATGTTATATAGTTGTCTTTCCAAAATTCAATGATTTGGTTGCCTTGGTAAAAATTTAAAAGCACAGAACCATCGCATCTACATCTCAGCAGAGTGTCTAAGTTCCAATTTTCCTGGCATAACGTGTGATCTTTTCATCCTATTAAGATAGAAAAGCTTCTCCATTTGGAAGACTGCACCTGTTTCTCTCTCAGAGCAAAGTTATTGTGTTTAGAAATGTGTGTCGTTAAATGATTTCACTGATGATGAATGGGCACAATCACACATCTTCTCCATAGCAGAAGGGCTGGGTGGATGAAGTTAGCATTTGTAGACCTGAGATTAAGGAAGTACAGGATACCATTTGGATTTATGAAACAATAATAATCATCTTACATTCTGCAATGTTTTACCACTTACAGCTTTGTCTTGATGAGCGTGACAGGTAGTTTTCAGTCACTATTTATCAGACAAGAAGACCACATCAGAAGTTAATTTATATGGCTACTGAATATCAAAAAATTAAGGTTAAAATTCAGCTTTCCTACAGTAGAGTCCTTGTGATCGTTAGTGTGTGATCACACTAAAGCTGTCTTCCTGGCTACTTTCCAAAGGTTTCCCCTTAGGTGCTACCGGCTCACCTGAAGCCCAACACAATTATCACCTTCTCCATAAAACTGATTTTTTCTTCTGACTTCTCCTTTTCTGCTTACGGTAGTTTATTTCTCATTGTTTTCTCCATCAAGGCTCAATCTTGATTTTAGTGATTTATATTGTTTTTCCAAAAGGCTTTGAGGAAAACTGTTCCTTGATGGCTTGATGTATACTCAAAGCACCAAACCCAGAGCTGAGCATCAAAGGCCCTGAATTCTAATCTTGGCTCTTTTAATTGAGGAAGTATGGTACCTTCAACAGGTTTCTTAGCAATCAGTAAAATATTTCTCAGAGGCTTACGAAATGCAAAGCATGATTTTAGGCACTATGCATCAACAGGTAGGAAAAGTTGTTTCTTTCCAAACAACTTACAATTTGCTTCTGGAAACAAGGTTTATTGAAAAGGTTCAATTTACAATGACATTAGAGTATCATATGAGTCATTGCATCTTTAAAGCTGATATCTCTTTTAGTCCTTACCTCTTTATTCTCCTTCAGTGAGAACTCAAACTTGGAGAGGTAAAATGACTTGCAATGGGGATTCTAAGGCAGTTTAATAGTAGAATTATGCTTAAATCTGAGTGCTTTGGTTTCTAGTTGAGTGTTTTTCTGCTTTGCTGTTCTAAACTGCCACAGGATTTGGGAAGCCTATTAGTGCAATATGTTCTAAGAAGGAAAACTCATTGTATTCTGAGAAAAGGCCATGGAAGATTTAGGTAATGGGTGTGGGAAGGGCTTTCCAAGGGGACCAGATAGAACAGATTAGCAGATCAGGGATTGGATAAATATGAATAAACCAGGTAGTTTCTCCTGTTAGAAAGTTTTGGGAAGTAAGGCTTGGAAATAAAACTAATGAGTAAAACATTTCAGGGAGATTCATTTTGTAGTGGAGAGAAGGATTGATTGTAATGTTTGAGAAACTAAAATAAGGTCAAGTAGGAGGTTATTGAAACAGTTTAGATATTAATTATAAGAGCTCAATGGAGATGGAGTGGTTTGGAAATTTAAAGAAAGGTATACACTATACAATATATACATGTAATGAAATTCAGTTTGTACCCCCTAAATCTATTAAAATAAAAAGTAATTTAAAAAAGAAAGGTACAGATGGGAGAACTCTTGAAGGAAGGATAAATAGGAATTAATGATGGCTTGGATTAAGAAGGTGAAAGAGAAGGTGCTGGCCAAGGAGACTGAAGTTTGAGACTCTACAGGGAAAACAATGAGAAATGAACTACTGTGAGCAGAAAAGGGAAAGTCAGAAGGGGCAGCTAGTTTTGAAGGGAAGGTGATAATTGTGTTGGGCTTCGGGTGAGCGGGCAGCACCTAAATAGAAACCTTTGGAAAGTAGCCAGGAAGACATCTTAGGCTCAGTAAGGAGATCATGAACTAAAGATCACAGATTTGGGAATTAACTGAATAAAAAAGTGACAGTTGAGGTATGACAGTGGAGTCAGAGTTCTGAGGACTGGAGAATAGGGGGAGAGCTTTGGGAAACACCTCTAGGTGCACAACACCAGGGGAGGGGAGGTGGGGGGAGTTAGTACAGGCAGTCTAGGCCTTGGAGGGTCAGTCAGCGTGGCTGGGGAAACAGGAAAATCAGAAAAGTGTAAGAAGAGAGTCACTTTCAAAAAGTGGGAGGCAGCTAATTTTAACAACTACATTTAAAAAATTTTTTGTTGAAAGAGTATTAGAGAGATGCAATAATCCTTGTGGAAAGGGCCCAGGAGATCTATTAAATTTTGTTCCCCAGTCATGTAGGAATATATGAGTAGAAGATATTCCTAGAGTTTGTTTAGAGTGTGGTTTTCCATATTTCCTAAAAAATAAAGAAACAAATCCTAGAAATACACACAACTTGGCCAAATAACCTTAAATAGATGTATAAAAATCGCTTATTCTTTGTGAAAATATCAATTTTCCTTTGATTGGTTTCATTTTCATTTTTTTATGGTGTTAAATTTTCACGGCTATTTTGTTTAAACAGAATTCCTAATAAGAGTGTAAATGAATTGGATGAATGTTTTTTAATTTCTCTGGAAAGTATCATCCAAAAGAGAAAACAAATAGATTTTGATAAGTAGACAGAAGAGATTTTTTTCAGAGAAGACTGACTTAGTAATTCTAATTAAGATGATTTGAAGCACTGGATCTTTATTTCTTAAACCAGTTTGGAAAAAAGAAAGAAAAGTGTTTAAAATTAGTATAGTGTTTTTTTTAAATTGGTGAGAGTAGAGAGAGGTGTGAATTATATTATAGCTTTAGATGTGTGAAGATTTTAATAAGAAGTTTAGTAGGTTTACTGTGAACTCTTGACATTCAAAGTTAACATATTTTTCATTTTTTTATATCTGTTATTAGAACATACTTAGAATTAATTTCTAAAACTTGGTTTGCCTTAGAGCTTCCTACTGCTTTTTACATGTCTTCATAGCTACTGTCAAATGACAGAAAAATATTTTACATATAAATTATCTTAGAGATCATAATATAAGTCAACAGAAATGATGTTTATGTTTTCCATAGATAAATAACTTCTTAAATTTTATGAAATGCTTGTCAGGGCTGAAAAAAATAAACTTGTCAAGATTTTTAAAGATAACATCTAAAAAAATTTTTAAGCTCGGATACACTTATCAAATATTTTGTTCCATTTTGATTCATATTAAAATTATTTTTACATTGCTGGTGTAAAAATTTTGGGGATGATGAGGTTTAATTAATGTTATTAAGTGCTTTAATTTTTTTGGAATATAGTTTATGCAGTAGATAAACAGATCTATCACAGACTTGAAACCTAGGTTTCCAATGGTAACCTTTTACTTTTTTATCGCTATGTTTTTTTCCTCCAAGGATTTCTTAATTCTCTATCCTAGAGCATGCTGCATGTATATTTTTTTCTAAATGAAAATGGAAAAAGTCAACAGTGAGGATGTTCAGAAAGATCCAAATTTGGGCAAGAATGTTTAATTGTACATATATCTACTGTCTGTACAGCAAACATAGAAGAAGATTGAAATACAATATTTTACAATATCCCTGAACATGGGATTCCAACATAAAAATATGATATTAGATGAGGTTACTTTGTAGCTTCTTTTGGCAACCAAAAGATTTTGGATTTCATTGTATATGAATTGTGAGTAATAATTCTGGGTAGAAAAAAGGCAGCTGGGTGTTGAGAATATTTAAAAAGGAAGTAAAGCTTATGGCAGAAAAGGAACACCGATTTTTATAACAACTGGGAAGTTATTGAAAGATTGGAAAGTTCTCAGCAGCCTCTAGGAGGAGGAGGAGGGCGGATTGAATGAGGCCTCAAGAGCTCAGGATTGGGGTCTGGAAATTGGACAGACTAGGGGGCTGAACGTGGGGCCATGGTGGTCAATTCTGAGTCATAAAATTGAAAAGGTGATGCTCATTTAGCTATACTCACAGAAAAAAAATTAGATGCTTTGAAGTATTTATGTTATCTGTAACAAAACAAAAGTAGTTTGTAAGCTTGTCATTAATACTGAGGAAAGAGGTGGGGAGAGAGGAAGCGTCTAAAAACTTCTAGCATGCAAAGATGTAGTTTCTATTATTACAAATTTAGGTGTATAAAATTCATGATTAATATCTTTAGTGTACTCTTTTTATTATTTTGTTCTACAAGTGTAAAAGTATGTTTTAGGCTTGTCATATATTTAGCTATGACATCATTTCCCCAACTCTGTTCTTCTCTTATGGCTTCAGTTTATTGACTGTAAATTATACCACAGGGATTTTTCTGGACCCAAATCACTGAGGTTTGGGGAAAACTATTATATGTCTGAAACAAAATAGGCACAAATTTGTATAATAGGATTTTAAAGAGTAAAGCTGAACATACGTAAAGCAATTTGGCTGAGTTCTGGTAGCATAAAATCAATACACTGTAAAGTGGACATGTCTAACCTACTAATGAACTTTCAAAATTAAAATTCCCACCGATTAGACATTGGGACAATCTTCCTCCTCTCAAGATCAAAGTCTCATCTTAAAAACTGAAATTCTCTGCAAACAGCCTGAAATAACCTCCTCTAAGTCCTGGAATATAAAGGTGATGGTAAAGATGTCCTGATGTAACCCCGAGTCTCAGGATTCGCCAGCCCTTGAATACAGCTGATCTCATATTAATATCCAAATTAATTGGCATTCTAAAGCTCTGAGTCATCTCTCCAAACCTCCTTAAATAGCACTGAGGGATGCTTTGGGATGCAGTATAATGAGATACAAGTACGCTCATGTTTTCCACTTTGGTTTGCTCAGCCATAAGCCCTGGCACAGCTGCTGCTGCTAATGCCCATCGTGGGATTGTCACGGACTCTGATGGAGGTCCATCTTTCCACGTTGCCAACATCGCCAGTACTCTCTTTCCTTACAGATTCTCAGGTTTTAGCCTAAATGTTGCACCTACGGAATGAATTCCCTGACCCTTCCCCACAACCGAGTGAGGGTCTTCTGTTCTATGCCCCCATAGCACTCTGAACTTCTTTCTTGCAGACTTGAACACTTGTAATTATTTAAGTGATTTCTGTATTTCTTCAATTTTAAGACATGCCCTGCTCTAACATTTTTAACACTTTAAAATTTGTGATGTTATAATTAAAAAATCATTTTATGTAATAATTTTCTTTTTATCATAGAAGAGTTATTGAAACAATGGTGTTTCTTATGATTAGAGAGCATCTTGCACTTTGCTTCAAATCCTTTGGGAATTTGATAGGGCAGGAATTTATTAATTATTTGTTCTTTTAAGTTCAGCTCTATTTTTGGTATTCGGATGAAGGAAATTTCCCCATTAAATTATGGATGAGTTTGCTTATAAAAATTGCTATGCAATTGTTAAGGTACAAACTTCAGAGTTAGACCTGGTTCTTGTCTTAGTCATGACAATTGAAGAAATATATTATTTGTATATATCTATTTTTGTCTCTCTTCCCTGCTGGCCTGTAAACTCTAAGAGGGCTGGAGAAAACTCTCTTGTTTATCCTTCTCCAGCAGCAAGCACAGCACCCTGCAGGTAGCAAAAGCTCAATAAATATTGTACTCATTGAACTTTTGACTTGCTCACTCCTCATTTGATCCTAATTACACTTTAAGGTAGATAATTAATTACCTAAAGACAGGAACCACTCATTTATTCAATGAAATTCATTGCATGCCCACGGTCACTGTGTGAGATGGTGGAGCTATGTATAGCAATGACAGGAGTTCCTGTGACAAATTCCTGTCACAGTTAGGTGCAACCAGTAATCTCAATAATATGGGGCAAATGCTTTAATAGAGGCATGTATGAAATGATACAGCAGCACGAAGGGGTATGAGTGACTCCCTGGAGGAGAATAGAAAAGCTTGACAGAGTGGGGAGCATTGCAGCCGGACCTAAAAGAATGAGTAATTATTTACTAAATTCATACCAATCACATTTCCAAAAGGGGTTGAAGCAAATTGCAAAATACATGCAATGCAACAAAGTAAGCAATACAGAGAGGAATCGGTTTTGAATAGAAAATAAAATTAGAATAATAAAGTGGAGTCAGAGGGAGATTTTGCAAAACTACATGCCATAAAGACCTACACAGAAGATCTAAAGTCCTTCACCATTACCCTTTCTATGTATTTGATACTTGTAACCAGTGGATTCAGGGAATAGTAAGGCAATCTATTTTCCATAATGAATGTAGTGGTCGCATGCAGAATGGATCCAGAATGGTGGTGGTGAGGAACAAGACTAGGTTTAAGAAAGCTTGAGTGTAAGGCAATTAGGAAGCATTTGGGATAGGTCAGTTGTGGACGATGGGGATCTGAACTACAGTTGTGGCAATGACAGCACTGTGAAGGAGGAGGTTTTTATTCCAGGAAATAAGAATTGCTTTTATTTCTGTTTTATCTCAATGGCAATATATTTTTGTTGTTGTTGTTCAGTAGGTATTGCTAGGGAACCATAGATCTGGTGACATGCATTCTATGTTTTGGGTTATAGCCTCTGACAGTTACCACATCAGTCAAAACTAAATATGATATGCTATGTTCATTTGGAGGCACTGCTTAGAAGAGGCGAAATTTCTCAAAATAATGAACTTTGAGTTCTATTAGACAATCATATATCTGCCTTGATCCCTTAATTTGGCTTTGTCTCTGAAATTACAGGAGGTGCACACACCTTCAGTTTGTAATTACTGAGAAGCTATGACCTGCTGATATTAAAATTTACAGTTGTAATTTAACTTTTAATAACTTGTTCAGACATAAGCAGACATCTCTTAAGGGAAAGGAAAACATAGATACTGACTATCAGGAATTGTGCTAATCAGGGTTATCCAGAGAAACAGAACCAGTAGGAGACAGATACAGATAGCTATCCATAGATACTATATGTATATTTAGAAGGAGATTTATTATAAGGTATTGGTTCACACGATTATGGAGGCTGAGAAGTCCTACGATCTGCCATGAGTAAGCTGGAGACTCAGGAAAGCTGGAGGTACAGCTTTTTTTTTTTTTCCCCCTAAGGCCTGATAGCTGGAGAGTCAATGGTGTAGATTCCCATCTGAGTCTGAAGGCCTGAGAATCAGGATCTCCAAGGGCAGGAGAACATCAATGTCCCAGCTCAAGCATCAGGCAGGGAGAGGGAAAATCCCTTCTTCCACATTTTTGTTCTATTCAGGCCCTCAATGGATTGGGTGATGCTCAGCCACATGGGTGGGGAGGGTCATGTGCTTTGCTCAGTCTTCTGATGCAAATGTTGATCTCTTCCGGAAACACTTTCACAGACACACCCAGAAAAAAACGTTCAACCCAATATCTGGGCATCCTGTGATCCAGTCAAGTCGACATACAAAATTTACTACCACAGGAGTGTATAACAAATAACATGAAACAACTTTACATCAGGAGTTTGACCTCAAAAATCTGTTTGTTTATCTCAAGGCAGTACAGGCTTAAAAGGACCTGGGTTAAAAGTCCAACATAGTTCCTTTGATGGGTGAATTTTCTAATCATCCCACCCTTTTCCTCAGTATTCTGCTTTTGTTTCATCTTATTAATATTTTGGCACTTTCATTTACAAATGTGAGTGGGCCTGTATTGAATTTAAATTGTGAAATTGCTATACAAGATTTAAAGTGTTAATGACTAGTTAAGTCATTATTTTGAAACAGCAAAAAAAGAGGAAAAGAACATTATGAAAGAAAAATAGGATTGCACAGTAATTTCATGACAAAAGTGCCTCTGTTTAATGATTTGTAAAAGAAGTAGGAAGCATTTTCAGTGAAAACTGCTAATTATTTTGGTTTTCCATAATGAAAACCTGTGATGTTGTTTAAATGTCTCATTCATTAATTTACTTTGTGACAGTGGTACATTTGTTTGCTTTATGTATTTTTTCATTTCTCTGCATCAAAATGAGACAGATATCATGATCTATCAGTTTAAAGTTTTTTAGAAATTATGGCAATAATCTCTTGACCAAGAGAATCGATAACTTTTAAATTGTGCTACTTCAGGATAAGAAGGAATATTCCAATCACCTTTCGGGTCTGTTGTTTCATTTGTAATCCATCAAATATCTTGGAAAATGGTTCCTTTATTCTACTTTGTCAGAAACATCCACAAATCAAATAATTATTGATATATGCTTGGTGTCTTATGTCTAGAATAAATTTAAAGGTTACTAAAGAAATTAACCTTGGTAACAATTGTTTTTGCCATACTAATGGCTCTTAAGGAATGATTTAATTGTGCATGTCTGTGGCAGGCTGCTCGATGACAGTGCTGTTCAAACCAGAAAAAGGAACAAGGGTCTAAGGTCAAACACCAACAATATTAATAGCATGTCCTGTCATACTCAAATGAGGCAAGTTTAAGCTTAAGTTTTATCAGAACAGGAATTGTGAATTTACGGCCTCTCTTTCTTTCTCCCTGCCTGCTGCTGGCTTTGACATTGCTTGCTGCTGATTTATTGTTTCTTCTTTTCTTCTCACAAGCCCTTTAGTATGTGGTAGAGGGATGTAGGAGAGGTGTACAGCTAGGCTCATAAACACTTCGTACCTGAGTCCCTGCTGCAGATTCAGGTGAGCCGATCGATCTCCTATCTAGAGTCCAAGGTCTCTGTACCTGTCCAACAAGTTCTGCCTGCCCTCCTTGGCTGTCTTCTTGCCTATCACCCAAATGAAAGAGAGATGCAATTCAGCAGATGGTACATAGTCTCACCGAGGGCAGACCCAGCTCTGCCTCATAAGATACACACCAGCCTAGTAACCCTGTGATCCCAGGTGCCTGGCCTTGTTTCTTAGCCTGCTAAGGCCATACTGACCCTTTCAAGTTTACTCTAAAATTTATGGGCAATGAGAAGACCTACTGCTCAGCAGGGTCCTTTCAGAAATGGCAATAAAATATTAGCAGTCAGGGAAAAATAAATGTAGATAGTAAATGAGTGATTTCCCAGAAATTGGCTGAGTGAAATAGAGATGGAATATTGATTATCTATTTTATGCTGTGCTCTGTGCTAGACATTTTCATAAAAGTCTTTTTTCAGAAATTCTTCTACTTGTTTGTCTTTTCACTCTGCCATTCTGTCAGCTCGGCTGCTCACCTCTTGTTTTTGTTAGACTGCTTGCTATTTTACGCCTTTTGGCATCATCTCAGTTTAGACTGTCTGCAGGAGGGCCTAAGATTTTTCTAGGTGCAATGGTGACATAACTGATGAAGGAGGAAATGGAATAACTGCAAGTCGTAATTTAGCTAATACACAGGGAAAAAAAAAAGCTTTCAGTAAAGTAGGAATTGTATTTCTTGGATGAAATAGAATTTCTCCCTTAGCCTAGAAAGGCATTTACTTTCCCTCTTCTCATTATATATTTACAAAGTCACTAGGGATGGTTACTTAATGTGATATCTTTCAATTTTGAAACAAAAAAAATTTATTCTAACAAGAAAAGAAAATTTTCTTTTACAGATATCAAAAAAAACCAAAGTGCCACTTTCAAAATATTTTATAAAAAACATCTTTATTTGGTTGCCATGAGTTCTTACTGACTTAATGTTGAACACAGTATGCACCATCTCTCAGGTCTGCATTTCTCTGTGTTGGCTTCATTCTCAGGCACATATTCTCTATATAGTGGGAAATATAGCCCCTGCAGCTGTGGAGTACATGATCCTTAAGTTAATGATCTTATAGGAGCCCAGGGTACCTTTACAGACACCTTCAGCAAAAGTTCCAGAGGCATTTTTGATTGTCCTGGTTTGGGGCAAGCTCCTTCCTGAGGCTGAGTCAGCCTCACGTGAACTGTAGGAATGAAAGAGAATTACTATGGAGAAAGAGATTCCCTAAAGGAAAAGCACACTGGGCAAGGGTCTACTTCAATAAATATAAAAATTTACATAACTGGATGAGACGATAGAAACTAAATGATTAAGCGTGACTTAGCATCTGATCTGAAGGTGGTCTGTTTTCTGTCCCACTGCAAAATGAATAATAATATCAATAAAAAGACTCTTGGGGGCTTGCAGTTTTCTAAGACCGCAAGTGAGACAGTTCTTTGATATGAAACATATAAATAGCATTTCTACTTATATTTACTGAGTAGTTTTGTTTCTCTAAGACACTAATCTTTAGTATGGAAAAGTAATAGATTAATGATTTAAAATTCAAGTAACACAGGTATTATTAAATTTTTTTTTATTATTAAATTTTTTTTGATCCTCATAATAGGCAAAGCAGATTGATATGCAATGAGGAAATGGGTCTTCACAATTTCCAATAATGAATAGCCAGTCTTTGTCAGCATTATAAAGGCAGCATGTTTATAGCAAGTTAATAGTTATTCGCTTTATAGATGTATTTCAATGAATGTTTTAAAAACTTCTACTAGACTGTAATCATCCTGGTGGAATCAAGTAACAAGGAATAGAAAAGAAATAGCTTTGTATTCAGTTCTCTGAGAGAGAGGTGACTGGGTCAGGAGGATGAGGCCAGACAGTGATGCAGCTGCTCTGGGAGGGGGTTGGATGTGTGAGAGGGGAAGCTCAACTTTCTGACCCTTCAACAATGTCTCCACAACTTCCAGAAATCACAGACACACAGTTTGAAAAGCACGGATATAAAAATCAACGATGGAATTCAAACCACTTTATAATATTACTCACAGCTAATTCCACCAGATATACAATTATCTGTGGTTTTCATTTATGTATCTACAAGGGTGATATTAAAAATATTCAACAAATAATATGATACAGGCACCTGAATGGCACTGACCAATCAGAGGAGGGTCCAGCTCTAAACATTTGGAACATCTTACAGATGTGTTTCAGTTGAATGACAGCCTTGTATGTGCAAAGCTACAAAGCATTACCATTAATAAATATTTTTATCTGTCATGATACATGCTTAAGCTCTGTTTCAATTTTATATCAAAATTATTTCTGATAAAACTTTGGGAATTTTATATTTGCCTTCCTACTGAAAAAAATATATAACTTGTCATTAAATATTCTACCTAAAAATGTGTCTTCTTGGAACATTAATTATCTAAGTATTAGTATCTAACCAACTAACTCATTGCTTGAGCCAAACAATGTGTTGCTGTCTGGATACACAATACAAAGGATAAGGTGAATGCCCCCATAAACCTTATAGCTTCACTGGGGAGATGGATTACAGACAATTCCAAAGCAGAGTATTAGATTCTGGCTGGGGGAAGTACAAGGAACTATGAAAGCAATGAGGAGTGTCATATAATACACACCTGGGATCAAGAAAGACTTCTTGGAAGAGATGTTAACTAAACTATGAGTGAAAGATACATTAAGAGGTAGGAAACAGGGAGGGAAAGGGAAATGGGAAGAGAGCAGTTTAAGCATGTATAAAGTTTTAGAAATAGAAAGATTGGAAGAACTTCAATGACCCAAAAGTGGTTTAATCTTGCTTGGGAGCCCTAGCTATTGTCCACTATATGAAAATGGAAAAATTATGATATTTAAGTTTCTTTCCACTTACTGTCTCCATCTCCTAACATTTGTTAGTTATTTTTTACACTGGAAAGGTGCATAACTGTAGTCTGTTCTGTAAATAGAATTCCATCAGTCTGTCCTCAGTTCTTATATTTAAATGCAGTTACTGCTTACCACCAGTGTTCAGAAGAGAGTAGCATGTGAAGATAAAAAGAAGCATTCCTACTTTTACCTACTGATCCATGCCTCTCTGTCTGTGCTCATGCTGCCTCTTTGACAGGGGCTGCCCTTTCTCTTCTCTTCCACATGGACTATCACTTGTCTTTGAGGATTTGAAACAAAATGTTCTATGTCTTACTGAAACTTCATGGCTCCTTTGGAGAGAGCCAACTACTGTATCCAGTACACAATTTTCTCACTTCAGCTGTAATTCTTTATGCCTCATTTGGCCTGTAAATTATCTGAGGATAGGGACATTATGATTTTATTATTGGGACCTTGGATCATGTCTGTCATAGGATGTTAGGGGTTTGAGGTACCTCTCACCCTCCTTTTGAGATTTGATTATATTCATAAGGTTTACTACTCAAATATGAACAAGTATTGCTTTTATTATTCCCCCCCATTATCTCAAAGATACTAAATTGGGAACAAATCATGGATCAGGAAATTTATGAGGGACTTCCTGCTTTCTACCCACTGAATTGGAAATAGGTTTTGTATGACAGGCCTGACCTCACTTTATCACTTAGTCACAGGCAAACAGGCAGTAAATCACAGGGTTGGACCCAGACAGTAGAAGAAAGCCCCTAACACATGATAGGAAGTGAAGGGCCAACTTTCTGTCTTTAAGACAGAGTTGCTCACCAAAAAAACAAGGGTCAATAAATGTCAGGCTCTGACCAGCCTCCCTTCTTCACATGCTAAAAGATCTTTTGCAAACAAATTTTCTCAATTTTTGAAATTTATGTAAGTGAAACCATACTGCATTGTGTAACTCTGTATACTCAGTAACTCTGAAAATCTCCAAGTTCCATTTTTGTTCCATAAAAGCTGAATAATTAACTGAAATATCATAAAATGTTAGATTGATAATTTGACTTGAAGATTTTAAAATGTCTTTTAACCCTAAGAATATGCTTTTAATCTCTGATATTAATTTTACCTGAAATTATTATCTCCTTGGGATCTGGTAGGTCTGAATAAGGTAATATTCTGGTTTATAGAAATTGGGCTGATTCTATGAGGAAAAAGTATTACTGGGTTTGTTTTCTTTCACTTAATATTTGGGCTTGGTATAGGATGGAGGCAAATTGTAACCAAACATTGTAGGCACCATGCTTGAATTCCAAAGAAGATTTAGTTTATTAGAAGCTGTGAGTGCTTTGATGCATTGTCTGTGGTCTGTTGACTACCAAACTATAGGATTAAGGCTTCAATTAATTTCTTTGTTAGGTATGATATATATAAACTGTAACTGTGAGTTCATACCTATCATAATTTTAGAAAGTAATCTAAAATAGACTCACAACTAGATTTTGTGCCTGAAAAATACAAAGAAGTATATTAATTTTTAAAATATAACATGTGTGATAAAGATTGGTGTGTACTTAGCAAATAATTTCAGATATAGTAGGACATGAACAGGGTAGAAAAGAGTGCTGAGTCTCTTGCTTTAAGCAGTGTAGCAAGCACACTTTTATTTGTTCATTCATTAATTTTTACTCTTTTTTTCCTCTTTTGCACTTTCATTTGAATGCACTATATGGGATAAAATCCAAAAGGGCTGATGTTTCCCAATTTAATCTGAGATCATGATAAAACAAGCAACAAAATAGTGTTTGGGATTACAGTTTCTCCCCTTTATCATCAAGACTGGCTGCCTCCCATTGTCAATATTTATTGAGCCTTTACAGGGCACTAGGCAGAATAGAACATGCAGAAAACATTGTCACTGCTCTTGAGGAGCTTACTTTCTAAAAGAAAAAAAATACACCTCTTTTAAAATAGCACTTTTGTTTGGTGTTTCTGCAAAGTACTGAGGAAACAGTCTCTAGAGTGAGCTTTGAGTATAACTTAGCCCCAACATTATTTAGAGAATAGAGGAAGAGGAAAGATTTTAAAGACAGACAATGACAGACCATTCAGAACAGGTAGGATTTAAAGGGAGGTAAACATGATCTCATCAACTAAGGAGAGACCAGCTGTAGTAAAGAGGATGAAGGAACTAGTTTGTGGGATGTAAGCAAAGGTAGCAGGTTATCTCAGATGTTGAGTGGAGCCAGAAAGATCATGTGGCCTTTTCCCAAGTACACGGCCACCAGGTAGGAATGATTGGTGACAATACAGAAGGCTAAAAAAGGAAGGTAATCTTGTGCACCTAATAAATAGATAGAATAAAGGATCAAAATTGAAGGCAGGCTATAATAATATGAAGAAATTTTTAAAAACCAAAAGTGATTTGGAAGCACAAAACTTGTGGTTAATGTTACTCAATGTCATGATGGACCAAGAACATTGTGGCTTCCTAAGTTAGAAAATACCATATGCCAAAATTTTAAATGGAATAGTTTTTTCCCAAATAAATCTCATCTCCCCCTCCCCGAGAAAAAATGAGAACTTGCGTTTGTAGGGGAAGAGGAGAGAGAAATATGGGACATAGTTGGAAACAGTAGTTAGTATTAGTGGCATTTTTGTTGTTATCATAAACTTTGTGTTTAAACTTGGTAAAAGCCCATTACCTGCCAAGAGGGAATAAGGAATAAATTCCAAAAATGTACAATTTCCTTTGAAGAGGTTTCAG
The DNA here is from genome assembly GCA_963574885.1 of Lepilemur ruficaudatus. NCBI lineage: Eukaryota > Metazoa > Chordata > Mammalia > Primates > Lepilemuridae > Lepilemur > Lepilemur ruficaudatus. The sequence continues at coordinate 1,385 of CAUYRT010092873.1, read as the reverse complement.
AACCAAAAGATTAATTACATGAAAAGCTGTAGAGAAAGGAGTTGAAAAATCCATTCATTAAAACTTTTATTCTACTTACATGAACTTAAAACACATGTTCTTAACAATCATTCTTGGATTGTTAGTGAAAATTTCATAGGACATAGAACAAAGCTAGCCATCATCTTAAAGTTATTTCCCTGTTAACTATTTTTATAGCACATGCATGTTAGGCAAGTATCAAAAAAAAAAAAATCACAAAAGCAGAAAACCTAAAGGAAGTTAAATACACAGATTTTTTTTTGTTTGTTTTATTGCTGTGTTTGATATACACAAAGCAGTAGATATTAAGCAATTCATTTTTACTGCATCTTTACTTTTACATTTGTTCTTAGGTTGCCTAAAACATTTAAATGTAAATAAAAAAAGTGTAACAAAAATAATGAAAGCAAACAGCAGGCAACTTTACAAAGGGAATGTGAACCATTTCTGTCCTTACCAGGGTAAATTGGGTCACAATTTTGTCTAAAGGAACATTTCTGCAGTGTAGTTAAAGATGTGTGCATTGAGATTGAGATTCTACAGATATACATGGTTTAACATGCAGTATCCATGAGTTATGTTTCCACCACAGCCTTGTAAGTGCTCCAAACCTTAAAGTACTCATAATAACTACACCTGTGACTAGAACCAATTACCCCTTTTACTCCCCACCAGGATAAACCAGTACGTAAGCAGTTTTCTTTGGTTAGACATGGAAGCAGTTTTAACACTGGCCTTTGTGAAGCCATAATATACCAAAAGTACTATGCCAAACACTTATAACTTGTATAAAAATTCCACATCCCCATATCGGCCACCTCAAGATGAAAACAGATAACTCCCCAAATACTAACTATTAATAGCTCTACTCTCCTAATACGAAACATAAAAACCACATGGGAAATATAGAAATTCAAATAGAAGTAACATAAATCTGCCATAAATTGTGATAAAAAAACTATTTGTGGGATACCATGGATAAAAAATGGTCTACTGTGTAAATTTTAGAATGTGGCAGACAAAAGTTGGGAGGGTGGTTAATTTTCTCCTCTATCTCCTGCTTCATCTTCGGTCTCCTTGGGTATCCGATGTCCACAATGTCAAGTTGTCTTTCAGTAATTGCTTTATTAGCCTGCTGTCTTTGTATGACTCTTCATGTATCAAGTTCAACACTGTCGTCATCAAAAGCTATCTTTGCAGGAGAGCAGGCTTTCTCTGGGGAGTTTAGACTCTCATAATAGAACACAGAGAAGTTAAGGGGCAGATCCGATCTGATAGAACGGGTTGGTTGCATTTCCTTTTTGCTGATTTTGAAAGCTTCTTGGTATGCGTGTTGTGACTGATCCACAATCCTTTTCTTGTCA
>CAUYRT010092871.1:0-15480 GCA_963574885.1 Lepilemur ruficaudatus | reverse complement strand
GCCTGAGCAAGAGTGAGACCCTGTCTCTACTATAAATAGAAAGAAATTAATTGGCCAACTAAAAATATATAGGAAAAATTAGCCGGGCATGGTGGCGCATGCCTGTAGTCCCAGCTACTTGGGAGGCTGAGGCAGTAGGATTGCTTAAGTCCAGGAGTTTGAGGTTGCTGTGAGCTAGGCTGACGCCACGGCACTCACTCTAGCCTGGGCAGCAGAGTAAGACTCTGTCTCAATAAAAATAAAAAAATAAAAAAACAAATGAAATAAATGATTTAGGATATTGTGACAGTAAATTAAATCAACAAATATTTGAATGTACACAAAGTGCAAGACTTCTATGCAGGGAATATGAAGGTAACTTAGATATCCCTTGTCTTTGTTGAATTTAAAATTCCCTAAGAGGAGTGAGATAAGTATGACTAACATAGGAACATCTGTGGCAAAATAAAAGTGTGAAGTACTCTGAAAGTTTATGATAAAGGTCAATTTGACAAGTTACAAGTTAGTCTGGCTCTTATTAATAGGATGGGGATTCTTCCTTGATTGTGCTTCTTGGATATGGTGTTTCTTGATTTAGATATTAGCAAGGCATCTTTTAATTTGTTTTAGGAAAACATGATTTAACAATCAGATTTTATCTGGGACAGTGTTTCATTTGTAAAAGAAAAAAATCAGATTTTAGCTTTTAGCAAATGTTTAAAGGATGATCTGCTGTGTGTTCTGGTCCTCCTTGATATCATTTTGTAGTAATGGTATTTACCTTCGTTATGGGTTGTTAACTTGGCCATCCGTAAATGAGTGTTCACAGGTCAATTTAAGAAATCTCTGATAGTTTGGAAAGGAGATTCAAGAAGTAGTTAAGTAATGGTCATCTTGGAGTACAAAGCACCTCTGGGATGAGAAGGAGGGGAGATTTTAAACTTAAAAATCATGGACATGTATTATTTTAAAAATAATACAGTAAGCACTCTGATAGTGAGTATACCAGAATATTATATTTTGGTTGACTAAAGATGATTTTAAGCTACAGTGTCTGTAGTTAGATACTTGTAAAGGCCTTATTGCATTTTATTACATTCTCAAGTTGGGATACTTTTGAAGTTGATTGGTCCTTCAAGTGGGGGTAGGAGTGAATGAAGTTACAATGTATGTACTCACTTAGGTCCTGTTTCCTTGTGTTTTAGGTGGCTTTGTAATAGTCACTGTACCCGTTCTTCATTTTGATCTTTAGCGTCTGTTTCATTGTTGTCTTTACTTTTGGGTCTGATTTGGCTCAGGCTGATATTTGGGACCTAATTAAGAACTGTAACTTGGAAGGGTGCGAGTAATCCCTTACTTAGATAGCTTTAGTTTTCTGAGCCAATTTGTAAGCTGTTTGCTACTATCTTCTACAAGGTTTCATTTTTTTCTCTTATCCCTTTCCTCTTTTTATTGTATCTTTTGTTATTCTACATTGTTAAAACTGTTGGTGTCATTTTGTTGTGAATATATTCTTGTATTCTTTTTGTAGTTTTGTCTGTGGTGGTATTTTGTCTGTGTTAGAATAAATAAAAGATGCCACTGCTAAGTTTATTCTCAGGAAAAAGGTTGGGCTTTGTTATGGTAGGGGTATTATATAAGGTCATCTAATTCATTTTAATTTTGAACAATGGAAGAAATTGTTTAAGACAAAGGGTTGTTTTCAGACTATAAATCTATTGCATTATGTTCCTTAGATCTTTCTCTCTCTTTTTTTTTTTTTAAGAAAAAAGTTTATTAGGAAAAATTTCCAGGATTTTCAAAAGTAGAGAAAATCAACCAACCATCACCCAACTTCAATAGTTTTCAACCCATGGCTGGTCTTGTTCTTGCCCCTCACCCCCATTATTTTGAAACATCTCAGACATTAATCACATAATTTAATCCATAGATATTAATATTTGTCTCTGAAATGTAACCACAATATAACAGAAAATAATTTCTTAATATCAAGTATCAATGGACCTTGTTTTTTGCTATATGGAAATTGAGAAATAGTTGCTTGGGAAATGATTAGAAAACATTTAGCTGAATATATGATGTGAGTTTGTTTGCATTTTGATATTCTGGTAGCGTTCTTTAATAGAATATTACACAATATGTGGCAAAAGAGATAATTTTCCCCAAGAATCTTAGTTGCTTGAGTCTGTTTGGATAGTTTGTATATTTAGGGAAAATTTGTTCTCAAGGTACAGTAGTTAAAATAAATATTTTAGGTTGTTGAAATTCAAATATGAGAATGAGAACTAGGGAAGCTTTTTCTTTGCTTGATTGATAAATAGAACATTTCTTGAACTGCTGTGGGCGAGGGCCTCTCAGATTGGGCAACCATAACACCTGGCTTCTGCCCTGTAATCAGTCTGTTGGGAGAGGCCAGGAGACTGAGTGATCAATATGACATAGTAAGTACAATAATAAAGATGTATGCAAAGTGTATGAGCTCTCAAATGATGGAACAATTAAAACATTTAAAACTTTTTATTATGAATAGTTTAAACCATGTGCAGGTATTGAAGACAGTTTAGTGAACTCCTCTTTTCAACAATTCCCAGCATTTTGGACAGTTAATTTTAACTGCTCCAAAGTGGAGAAGTGACTGAGGGAAACTGCACAAAGATGTAGCATTTGGTCTTGGTTATGAAACATGAGTGGAAGTTTACCAGGCATGTAGATGTAATAACAGGAAAAAGAGGGTAGAGTGTTGGAGGTGTAAAGTTAAATGGTGTCTGAGTAATTGTGAATTGTCGAGTATAGGAAGAGGGTAGGGTATGTCTACCCAGGTAACTGAGCATGTGAAGGGCCCATCACTGTAGGCCACAGGATGTTTTGGGGCATTGCTGAACTTAACTTTTTAATCAGTGGAAGTGACATGACCTGAAGTAGGTTTTGTGAGACTATTACTGGCCATTATGAGAAGGATACAGTGGAGGGGAAAGGAACCTAGTTGTGAAGTACTGATGGGTGGATAGCAATGCATGGATTGTAGGATAGAATTTTGCTACTGTCACTTACTAGATGTGTGATCTTTGGGGAAATATCTTTCAGAGGCTCAGTTTTCTTATCTGTAAAGCAGAAATTGTAATAGATTTCCTGTAGGCTGTTAGAGTTTGTGGTAAGGAAAAAGAAATACATGTAAAGTGCCTGGAATTGGGCTTGGTGCTTGGAAGGTGCTCAGTACAAGATAACATCTTGGATAGTGATAACATCTTGGAAGTTTAAACTGGGACTGTGAGAGGGGAACTGGAGGCAGATTTGAGAGCTCTTGAAAAGGCCTTTTCTTGACTTTCATGCCGTCCTTACTACTTTGGCTTTCTTTCTGTATCTCTGAACCACATCTCTGTCTCTTGTAAGGAGGGTCTGTTCTAGGTCTTCTTTACTCACCCTGCTCCCAACTTTCATGTATACTTGACTGCCTACTTGACTGCCTTGCTTGAGTATCTTGAAGGTACCGCAAACTGAACATATACAAACTGAATTTATCATTGTCTTTAGTGTTCCGTATCTTAGTAAATGTCACCACTACCCATGCCAGAAACCTTGTAATAGTTCTTGGTGCCAGTTTTTCTTAACTTACTAAGTTGTAATCACCGGATCTCATCATTTCTACATTTTAAATCTCAAATCTGTTTTTCTCCATCCCCACTGCCACCATCCCAATTGCAGCCATGATACTGTTGTCTTTGACTTTTGAAATACCTTCATGCAATTTTTTGAATATAGATAAACTTGCACTTTAATACAAAATTGAAAAGTAACACAAAGGATGTTACAGTGAAAATATAATCTCTTTCCTACACTGTCTCTTGCTTATTTAGTTCCTGTTCTCAGAGGCAGACACTGGTAAAGTTTATCGGGTAATTTTTCATATTTCAACACAGGTACAAGCATATTCTGTTGTATTGTTTCATGCAAATGAGATCATACTGTATACAGATTGTCAGATGCTTTGTTAATTTCAGTAGTTGCTATATGAAAATATTAGTTTTTATATTGAGTTGTCTTGGATTTGAGAGTTTCTCTGTCATTCAAATAGTAAGATGTTGGTGAGGGGATTGGTTTGGGTGATTTTTAAGTTATTTTGAGGTTCTATTTTATATGTGGTATTTTATGTAGAAATTCTTCAACATGCAAAAGTCTTAATTGAAAGTGTGTTCACATGTATTTTCCTAAGATAGCAGTTGCTTAATTTTATATACTGTGAACTCTCAACTGGAATAATTGGCAAATTTGGCCATCATATTTTGGTTTTATTGGTGTGACTGATTACCAGACTCCATGAATACTAATTTAATTCATTTCCTGAATGTGTATAGAAGTAGCCATAGTTTATACTACTTAATATCTTGTATTTGCAGAAGTCATTCATTTTCATGATTTATTTTTGGTTTTTATTATAGAAAAGGAAAAATAGGTAAATTTGCATTCTTGATTAGTTGAAAAAGGCATAGCCTTTAGTGTGCTATTAACTTATTTCATAGCAGAATGTCTTTATTTTCATTATATTGTTGACAGGACTAGAACAGTGGTACTTTACTTTTTTGGAGTCATTAACCCTTTGAGGTTCAATGTAGCTGCATACATTTTATACATGATTTCAGGGAGTATAGAGATCTTCCTTGAAGCCCAACCATGGACTCCAGTATTTTCAATTAGATTAATTTACTGATTCTTGGGTAGAGGTGTTCATGATGGGAAGTGTTAATGATGGGAGTGTGTTGAGGAGATAGTACAGCTTTAGAACCACTGGATTGGTTAGGCTAAGAGGGCATGGATTTTACCACGTAGTTTTGTAGTGTTCTATGGCCACTGCAGATATTCTCTCAAAAAGCTCTATTAAATCATAAGCATGCTAGGGGAAGAGAATGTGGTCTGATGGCCTGCAGAAGCGGTTGCTTTAACTAGGAAAATACCTGTAAGTACATGCCCCTTTATCATAATTAATGGGCTTTAGTATTGTTTCCTCAGCCTGGGTGCTGAAAATGCTGGTTTGGTAGGGAGGTTACATGATACACTGGGATGAACAATGGATCAGAAAACTCAAGACCTAAGTTTTAGGGTCTGCTACCTACTTTCATCAAATCACTTAATTCTATGGTTGTCATTTTCACCATCTCTTAAAATGAAGGGCTGGGAATTAGGAATTTCCAAAGTGACTATATAGTACCAAAATTGTAGCTAGCTGTTCATTTGAATTTTTAGAGTTGATTCAGTTCTTTGATTTTGACCCAGAAGGAGGGCACAGTTAAACCTTGTTCTAGATTGTAATTTTCTTTGATTTCAGCTCAAGCCTTTTAAGACCAGAAACTGAATGAATGCACATTATGGAACTGAGAGTTGTATGTTTTTGTTAATCTAGTATGATTAACCATTCAGTTAGACTGGTTTGAAAGTTTATCTTACTTATTAATGGTTAGTGTTTTTACTTCCCTAAACTGCTTCTTTCTTATAGCTGGGATTGTTATTTCTTAGGTCAGATCTGATGTTTTTAATTCTGGGCATACTCATTGTGTATTCCTGTTTGCTAGGGAACTCAAGTCATGACAGGGCTAAACAAATTCTCAGGGGTGAATTGATAAGAAATGTTACATTGAATAAATATATATTATTAGGTACTAGACATTTGGGTATTACAAAGATGAGTAAGGTCCCCTAGTTTCCCTGAGAGTAGCAAGAGTCACTTAGCATTATTTGGGGGCACTTTCTGACCAATTGAAAGTAAGCTTTTATAGGATTTTTGCTGTGTGTGTATAATTATACTTTATGTCTATCAGTTAAAAAGATAGATTTGGAGTTTGTAAATTAGATTTAGAATATAACTCTTAAGGAGTTATAGTCCCTTAACTCTTGTAACTCTTAAGGAAAAACTTTTTTTAAACAACTTTTCAAAGATGGCACATGCATTAAAAAAATGAAGTGAATCTTTTGTGATTGAGGTTACTTAAGTTTGTGCATTGAAATACTTGGCCGGGATGTTGTAGACAGCATTCAGACATCCAAAGAACAACTTTTAATAAAGATTATCCAACCCTTAAATAGCCATGATTCTAGGAAAAGAAATAACTGGGTCCTGAATGTCTGAAAGAAATGCAAGAGTCCTTACTAATCTGATGTATGTTTTTTGGCTTTTGCTTTGTGTCTTTTGTCTTGGTTATCTTACTTACAGAAGTGGATATCACATGACGGATTGGATTTCATGAATATATTTCTGTAAATGGAAATACTTTTCTGTTGACTTGTTTTTAAAATTTGACTTTTTATTTTGAAATAATTGTAGACTTACATACAGTTGTAAGAAATAATAGGTCTAGTGTGCCCTTTACCCAGTTCCCTCCAATGATAGCATCTTGCAATACATGGTACAGCCTCATAACCAGGATATTAACATTGATAAAGTTGAAGTACAGAGCAGTTCCATCACCAAAAGTATCTCTCTTGTTGCCCTTTTATAGCCATATCCACCTCCACCCTTCACCTGTTCCTAACCCCTGGAAACCACTAATCTGTTTATCCACTAATCCATTTCTATGATTTTGAACTTTCAAAATGTTTTATAAATGGAGTTTCCTTTTGGAATTCCCTTTTTTCACTAAGCACATTTTCCCTGGAGAGTCATCTAAGTTTTTGTGTATATCAGTAGTATGTTATTTTGCTGAGTAGTGTTCCGTGGTATTGATACACCGTAGTTTCTTTAACCGTTTACCCTTTGAAGGACATCTGAGTTATTTTCAATCTTTGGCTGTTGTGAATAAAGCTGCTATAAACATTTGTGTACTAGTTTTACGCAAACATAACTATTCTCTGGGATAAATGCCCAAGGGTGCAATTGCTGGTAGTTGCATATTCAGTTTTTTTTTTTTTTTTTTTGAGACAGAGTCTCACTTTGTTGCCTGGGCTAGAGTGCCGTGGCATCAGCCTAGCTCACAACAACCTCAAACTCCTGGGCTCAAGCGATCCTTCTGCCTCAGCCTCCCGAGTAGCTGGGACTACAGGCATGCGCCACCATGCCTGGCTAATTTTTCTGTATATTTTTAGTTTGCCAATTAATTTCTTTCTATTTATAGTAAAGACGAGGTCTCGCTCTTGCTCAGGCTGGTTTCGAACTCCTGACCTTGAGCGATCCTCCCGCCTCAGCCTCCCAGAGTGCTAGGATTACAGGCGTTGAGCCACCGCGCCTGGCCTGCATATTCAGTTTTATAAAAACGCCACACTGTTTTCCAGAGCCACCCTACTGTTTTATGTTCCCACCAGCAATGTATGAGTGTTCCAATGTTGCTGCATCCTTGCCAGCATTTGGTGTTACTGCATTTTTTATTTCTCACATTCTGATAGTGATAGGTCATTGTGGTTTTAATTTGCATTTCCCTCATGGCTAGAGATGTTCAACATCTTTCATGTTCTTATTTTCCATCTATATGTCCTCTTTGGTGAAATGTCTGTTCATGTCTTTTGCACATTTTCTGGTTGGATTGTTACAATGGTGGTTTTTTTTTTTCTTTGAACTGTTCAGTTTTGAGAATTTGTTATATATTCTAGGTTTTAGTCCTTGTTGGGTATGTGGTTGGAAATAATTTTCTCCTTAACCTGTAGCTTTTCATTCTTCTAATAGTCTTTTGCAGAGCAAAAGTTTTTAATTTGTTGAGGTCCAATTTATCAATTTTCATTTTATGGAAATTGTGTTAGTGTGAAGTATAAAAACACTTTGCCTGGTTCTAGGTCTCTAAGGTTTTTTCCCTATGTTTTTTACTGAAAGTTTTATAGTTTTATATTTTTACATTTATGTTTTATATCAGGTGTGAGGTTTAGGTTCAGCTTTATTTTTGCCATTATTTGTGAAAAGGCTGTCCTTTTCCATTGAATTGCTTTTGAATCTGTGTCAAAAATCAGTTAAGCATATTTGTAGGAGTTTATTTCTGGATTCTCTATTTCATTTGTCTGTGTGTCTCTTCTTCCACTAGTAACCACACTATCTTGATTACTATAGCTATATAGTAGGCCTTAATACCAGATGCAGTGATTCTTACCACTTTATTGTTTGTCAAGGTTGTGTTACCTATTCTGAGGCCTTTGCCTTTCCATATTAATTTTAGAATAAACTTGTTTCTATGTCTACAAAAAAACCTTGCTGGGATTTTGAAAGGAATTGTGTTAAATCAGTAGATCAATTTGGGAATAATTAATATTTATTTACTATGTTGAGCCTTCCAATCCACAAACATGAGATGTCTCTTCATTTATTTAGGTCTTTTTGATTCATTCCATGAGCATTTCAGTTTATACCTAGGTATTTCATTTTTTTGGAGCAGGTGTAAATGGTTATGCATTTTTATTTAGATTTCCAAATGTTCATTGTTAGTGTGTAGATTTTTGCATGTTGATCTTGTACCCTGTGACCTTGGCGAACTAATTTATTGTAGACGTTTTCTTTTTTTTTCCCCCCCAGATTCCTTGTGGGATTTTTTAGGTAGACAATCATGCCACTTGCAAGTAGGGAATTTTCTTCCTTTCCAACCTGTATGCCTTTTTTTTTTCCTTACTTTATTGCAATGGCTAGACCTTTCAGTACTATGTTAAAGAGGAGTAGTGATAGCAGACATCCTTGCCTTGTTTTTGAAGGTAGAGGGAGAGCATTCAATCTTCTGTAGTGAAGTTGTAGAATTTTTGTAGATGATTTTTATTCAGTTGAGGAAGTCTATCTTTCCCACTTACCCCTGCCTCCCAAGTTGCTGAGAATTTTTATCATAGATTTTGTGAAATGCTTTTTTTTTGGGTCAATTGATATGATTATATGATTTTTCTTCTTCAGCCGGTTTACATGATAGATAACATTGATTGATTTTTGACTGCTGAACCAGCTTTGCATACCTAGAAAAACCCCTAATTGGTCATGGTGCATACTCCTTTTTGCACATTGTTGGATTAATATTTTGTTGGAACCTTTTGTGTATAAGATCATGACAAGAGTATGGATGAGTATGAGTATGCTAATATTTTGTCTAGGATTTCTGTGTCTAAATATCATGATAGATAATGGTTTGTAGGTAACTTTTTTTTTTTTTTTCTTGAGATGAGAGCCTTGCTTTGTCACCCTGGGATAGGGTGCAACGGCATAATCATAGCTTACTGCAACTTCAAACTCCTGGGCTCAAGAGACCCTCTTACCTCAGCCTTGTGAGTAGCTGGGACTATAGGCACGTACTGCTGTGGCCTGCTAATTTTTTCGTAGAAATGGGGTGTCCCTCCTGTTCAGGCTGGTCTCGAGCTCCTGACCTAAGGCGATCCTCCTGCCTCAGCCTCTCAGAGTGCTAGGATTACAGGCATGAGCCACTGTGCCTGGTCAGTAGGTAACTTTTTGTACAGTGTTTGTCTGGTTTTAGTATCAGGGTAATATTAGCTCCCCTAAAATGAATTGGAAAATGTTCCCTTCTATTTCTGGACAAGGATGTGTAAAATTGGTTTCAGTCTATCTTTAAATGTTAGCTAGAATTCCTCAGTGAAACCATTTGAGCTTTCTCTTTTTGGAGCTTTTAATTAGAAGTTCAGTTTTATTTAGTGGTTACAGGACTCTTCAGATTGTCTATCATCGTGGCTGAATTTTGATAGTTTGTGGTTTTTGAGGAGTTGGTCTGTTTCTTCTAAGTTGTTGAATTTATGAGTGTAGAATTGTTCATAGTATTATTCCCTTATTCTTTTAATGGCTACAAGATTTGTAGTGTTAACCCCGTTTTCATTCCTGACATTGATGATTTGTGTCTTCATCTTTGTCAGTCTTAGGTTATTAATTTTAATTTTTTGAAGAACCAGTTCTTTGTTTTATTGATTTTTTTCCTCTGTTGTTTTCCTGTTATCAATTTTATTGATCTCTTCTCTGATCTTTATTATTTCCTTCCTTCTGCTTGCTTTGTGTTCATTTGTTCTTTGTTTTCTTGTTTTTTGAGCTAGGAACTTGGATTATTGATTTGAGCCCTTTCCTTTTCTCCAATGTAACAATTTAGTGCCATACATTTACCTTTCAGCACTACTTTAAATGTGTCCCACATATTCTTATATTTGTATTTCCATTTTTATTCAATCCTATGTATTTTTAAATTTCCTCTGAGGTTTCCTCTTTGATCCATGAAGTATTTAGTAGTGTGCTGTTCAGTTTCTAAATATTTGGAGAGTTTCCTGTTTTCTTTCTGTTACTGATTTTTAGTTTGATTCCATTATGGTCAGAGAATTTACTCTGTATAATTTCCATTTTGTTACATTTATTGACATTTGCTTTATGATTTTTGGTTAATGTTCCATGAGTGCTTGAAAATAGTGTGTATTCTGTTTTGGGTAAAGTGTTACATATGTGAGAATTAGATCCTGTTGGTTAATTGTGTCCATTTCTTCTCTACCCTTGCTGATTTTCCCTCTAGTAGTTTTATCAATTGCTGATAATGTGTTATTGCAAGTCTTCAACTATAATTGTGGATTTGTCTATTTTCCTTTTCTGTCAGTTTTTATTTCCTGTACTTTGAAACTCTGTCAGTTGGTGTGTACACATTTGGGATTATAATTGTCTTCTGGTAGGTTGATCTTTTTATCATTATGTAATGTCTTTCTTTGTTTTACTATTAACTTTCCTTGCTCTGAAGTCCACTTTATCTGATAATTAATATAGCCACTCCTGCTTTTTAAAAAATTTAATATTTACGTGGTATATCTTTTCCCCATTGTTTTACTTCCAATCAATTCATATAATTGTATTGCAAGATTTTTTTTTTTTTGCAGACAGTATATTGTCAGACAATTTTAAAAAGTCACTTTTTCAATCTGTCTTTCAATTGGTATATTTAGACTTTATACTTGAAGTGATTATTGATATGATAGGGTTTAAGTCTGCTATTTTATTACTTGTTTGTTTTCTGTTTTCTCATTCATCTGTTTTTCTTTTCTTCCTATGGGTTATGTGAATATTTTTTAGGATTCCATCTTGGTTTGTAATGTTTTTGAGTATATTTCTTTGTATAGATTTCTTAGTAGTTGCACTAGGTATTATTGTAATATTCATGTGTAACTTATGACTGTCTACTAGTTTTGGTGTTTTTACCACTTCGAGTGAAGTGCAGAAACTTTGCTTCCATTTAGGTCCTTTTGCCTTCTCTATTTTTAAAATATAATTTCCTGAAGTATTCTTACATTTCTCTACATACATTGAGCACATCAGATGATGTGATAAATTTTACTTCAGCCAGCAAGTATGATTTAAGAAATTCGTGAGTAGTATGATAGTCTATTACATTTACCCCTACTTTTACCTATTTCAGTGTTCTTTCCTTTCTGAAGTTTTGGCCGCCTTCTGTTATCATTTCCTTTTTGTTTACAGACCTTTTTAGGTCTTTTAGACATTCTTTCAGGGTGAGTTTGCGAGCAACAAATTTAGTTTTTCTGAGATAGTCTTTATTTTCCTTCGTTCCTGAAGTATATTTTTGTCACATATAGAATTCACAATTGACAGTTATTTTCTTTCAGTATGTGACAGGTGTCGTGCTATTTTCTTCTGTTCTCCATGGTTTTAGATGAGAAATTTGTTGTTATTTGAACTGGTGTTCCCCTAAAAAGTAATGTATTGTGGCTGCTTTCAAGAGATTTCTTTCTTTCTTTCTTTTTTTTTTTTTTTTGGTCTTTAGCTGTCAGAAGTTTGTGATGTATCTTGGTGTGGCTGTCTTTAGTTTTATTTTATTTGGGGTTCACTCACCTTTTTGTATCTGTTTTTCATGTGTTTCACCAGATCTGGGAAATTTTTAGCCATTGTATCTTTGAATAATTTTTCAATCCTATTCTCTCTCATCTTCTGGGATTCTGAGAAGAATCTTAGCCCTTTTGTTTTTGTCCCATAGGTCCCTGAGGCTTTGTTCATTTTTTTTTTTTTCAGTCTGTTTTCTCTCTTGTTTAGATTGACTAAATTCTATTGATTTGTTCACTGACTCTGTCATCTAGCATTTCTACTCTTATATTGAGCCCATCCAGAGAGTTTTTACTTTGGTTCTTGTGTTTTTAGTTTTATAATTTCCATTTGGTTCTTTTTAAGTAACTTTGCTGAGATTTTCCATTTTTTCATTTGTTTCAAGAGCAGTTATAATTGCTTGTTGAAGCATTTTGTTGACTGCTTTTAAAATCTTTGTCAAATAATTCAAAAATCGGATTCATATCAGTGTTGAGTCTGTTGGTTCTCTTCATTCATGTTATACTTGCCTGGTTTTTGGTATGGCATATGATTTTCAGTTGTACCGCAGACATTCTGGGTATCACATTGAGAAGTCTGGATCCTATTCTTTTTTATAGTAGACAGAGCCCTTGTTGAAGTGCGGTGCAAGGGCTAGGTGGGTGTGTATTAATATATTCAGCTTCTTGCTGGGTCCTGCTGACAATTAGCCTGGGAAAAGTGGGACAATGAGTACGACCTTGATGCAGACTGATGGGGTAGAAGTTCAACTTCCCCCTTATCATCACTGACATTTTCCTGGCAAAAGTTGGGCACCAATTTACACCACCTTGTTGCCTCTGAGTGGGGAGTATAACATTAACTTCCTGATGGGTCATGCTGCCTCAGCAAGAGAGAAACGGAGGGCTAACTCACACTACTCTGATGCTTGCAGGGTGGGGCAGAAGCTTGTTACCTCACACCACTTCTCCTGAGTTAATGCCAGTGGGGAATGGAAGCTCAGTGCTCTCTGGATACCATTGGCATGAGAAGATGGCTGAAACAGATTATCAGTTACTCAGTCTTATACTACTTCATTTAGTCTTGGTTCTGGGTGAGTGTGGAGATTCAGCTCCCCACTGGTTCCCACTGACACTAGAGGTTGAAGGAAAGTGGAATGCTGACTGACCTTAACTCACACTGCCTTATTCAGTCTTGTTGATGCTGGTGGGTGTACAGATTCGGCTCCTTACTGGGTCCTACTGATACCAGGCCTGTGTGTGTGTGTGCGGGGGTGGCGGTGAAGGGTAATGGTGACTAACTGCCTCACACAGCTCTGTTAAGTCTAGCTTGCCTCTAGACCCCACTGACAGTACCCAAAATGAAACTGAGGACCACTTGCTTCACTGGATAGGGTATGGAAGATCAGCTCCTCTTTTAACCTTGCCACTAACCCTGTAGGGAAATTAGAGCCACCTCTGAGTTGGGGATGGAACATGAGCTACCTGTTTTGTCCTGCCAACCCTACCCTCGTAGGGGCTCACATCCCACTGCTTGCTTTTGCTGGGTGGGGGACGTAAGATCACCTCTCCACTCTGTGCTGCCAAACCACCTGGCAGAGGAATCAAAGCACCACCTGATTCTGTTTTGCAGAGAGAGAGAGAAAGAGAGGGGCAGAGAGAGAGATATTAAGATTAGTTGTATGCTTGGCCCCACTGAAATTGTGGAGGGTTCGTGTGTGTGTGTGTGTGTGTGTTTGTGTGTGTGTATGTTTCAGTGATGTTTGGCTGGAGTGGGGTGGGTATTGCCAGAAAAGTTTCTGTTGCTAAACTTATACCCTTTTCTCAGCCCTTTGGGTAGGAGGAACAGGCTTTTCTTGGAAATTTTTTTTCCTCTATGACACTTGATTGTACTGGATTGGGGGTTCTGAAGCAGCATTACTGTCTTGGAAATGTGGGAGGCAGTATGAAAGCACAGAGATTTCACTGCCTTGTTACTTCTCAAGTCTTGAGGTCTCAAGGAAGTCTGCTGCCTCCTTTCCTATGTTTGTTTTGTTTTCTTATGTTCAGGATTTTTTAGTTAGAGGAAGGACCTGGTAGGAATGAAGCTACAGTACAGTAGTACTCCATTTTGGTAGAACTGGAAGTCTGCATTGACTTCTTATTGTAATTGAAGTTTTAATTGTGAAAATTTTTGCCTAAAGATACTGTGTTATGTGAATGAAATAAGTCTTAAAGAATCAAATTTATGGGAAAGTTTTAACTTGTGACAGTATCATCAGTGACCATAACACATGACCCTCATTATAAAGCTATTTCCTTATGTCAGGCTTTGACCCATAACTATATTATTTCAGGGTTATGGTTTAAATAGCTACAGTGCTTGCTTTTAAACAGCAACTGCTTTCTGTCATATTCTTTAAAGGAAGTACATATTTACATGTAAAGAAAGAAACTGAAAGATAAGCTGGGTTATAGCAGAATGTCACTGTTCTGGTTTGCCATCTAACGGCAGTCATTCTTTAGTTTCCTATGCCAAATATACTGGTACAACATAACATTCTGCTCCTTTCACCATATTAAGGTCAAACAAAACAAAAATTTCCCCTGAATTCTTAAAACACTTAAAATAGGCAAAGTGATTCAAAAGTTTTTAGGAGGAGGAGGGAGAAGTAATACATGTAGATGGTTCTGTATGAATTTCAGATAAATAGGCAAGGGAAAACTTACTAGGTAGGAGGCATTAGGCAGAGGATAACTATAATTTCGGCAATATACATGTAACAAAATTGTACAGTTTTAAAAAGGGAGGCTTTTGTAGTTCATTTCAGCTCTAAACTTCTATGATTTTTGTCCTTTTTGCTGTTCTTTTTGTTATAGTACAATTCATATAGAACCTGAAACTTGCTTTTATTTTTTCCCTCTGAGAAAAATCTTCCTGGAAAAAAGATTGTTAGACCCTTTAATAATATGGAGTTTCTTTTAAAGTAAGTTTAGCCATTTATCCTACTATTTAAGACATGAGTTAATTTGTTTTCTGTGTAATATGTTGAATCATGTTGTGGGATGCTTTAGTATTTTGCATTTTTCTTTGATCCGTTAGTTATCTTGGAGCATTTTTGAATTTTCATATATTTATGAATTTCCCAATTATTTTTTCTGTCACTGATTTCTAATTTCATTCCATTTTGGGTCAAAGAGCATAGCTTTTGCAATTTTAGTCTTTTTAAAATTATGGAGACTTGTTTTATGGCCTAACATATGATCTGTCTTAGGTAATGTTCCATATGCACTTGAGTAGAATGTACATTCTGCTGTTGTTGTGGGGAGTGTCCTATAGCTGACTTTTAGGTCTTGTTGGTTTATAGAGTTCTTTTAGTCTTCTTGTGATCAGCTGTCTAGTTGTTTTATTGATTATTGAAAGGTATTGAAGTCTCCAACTATTGTTAAATTGTCTATTTTTCTTCAATTCAGCTTTTGCTTTTATTTTGAGCTCCACTATGTATTTGTTTTCTTTTTTGAGAGAAAGTCTCACTTTGTTGCCCGGGCTAGAGCGCCGTGGCATCAGCCTAGCTCACAACAACCTCAAACTCCTGGGCTCAAGTGATCCTCCTGCCTCAGCCTCCCAAGTAGCTAGGACTACAGGCATGCGCCACCATGCCCGGCTAATTTTTTCTATATATTTTTAGTTGACCAATTAATTTCTTTCTATTTTTAGTAGAGACGGGGTCTCGCTCTTGCTCAGGCTGGTTTTGAACTCCTGACCTTGAGCCATCCGCCCGCCTTGGCCTC